>JASAMZ010002611.1:0-11656 GCA_030248115.1 Linhomoeus sp. GSCO2_2
GCGGCGCAACTGGTAAACGCAGGCACGTGGCAGGGGCGCAGTGTCATAAGATGGCATTAGATCTATCTGAAACCTCTTATGGACTAAACACAAACAGCCTATATGCAAAGATTCAGTGTATTCTGAGGCATTGGAGCTGGTGTAACCCTAAAAAGCAGGCACTGACAGAGGCACAGTGTCAAATGACTTTAGATCTATCTGAATCTTCTATGGGCTGTTGTGAGCATTGGCTGTGAACCATAGGCCAATACATGTTGTGATCAGCGGCTGATTTCCATGGGTTCATGCAAATGCTCTGTTTCCATAGGTGTTCAGCTATAGATATACAGTATCACCTATGGGCTAAAGGCACTAGTCCTATATACTAAGCGGCATAGAGCTCTGTCTGCCCCCCCGTGTGTGTGTCTGTTTGTCCGGCCATTTTCTCTTGACACAGTCTGACGGGATCCTGGAGATTCTATAGCTTAAACTGACCATCGTGGGCTGGAAGGAATCCCCTCCCTATTTTAAAAACTTCTGCAAAGTACTAAATTCCACCAAAATTCATGAAAATATCAACTGCACAGTACAAGCAATACGTAACTGAACGAAGTAACTAAATACAGCTCTATTGCTAAGGCACCACCGTACCCCCCCCCCCCCCCCACAACAATAGTACCTTCCGTTTACCCCTCTTGAGCCCTTCATTAAACGGCTCGGGGCTTACTGGACTGCTGGAATACATGTATCTACGGTAGGCATCCACTGTGGGTACTCGTCCGCTGCTCTACTGTGGGACTCGCCTTGTCGTTCGCGTAAAGATTGTCGTCGATGACGAGCTTGCGAAGGTGCCGTTTGGACGCCAGGATTTCCCCGAAGCGTTGCGCTTCCGCCGAGTCGCCGCTGACCTGTTGATCCCACCTACAGAAGGCGAAGAACAGCTCCTCTAGCCCGTCCAGCTGCTCCAACATCTACAACAGTTCCATGTCCAACTTTAGAGGTGCTACTTCTGTTTTCAAGTTTCTGTGTTGCAGAAAGCTACCAAATTTGATGTGACTTTGCTGTTGGTAAAATTTGCTTTCGTAGTAGCTGTCCGTTGATGAGCGCGTGACGAGCAACAGATCTTCAAACTAGAGATGCAGCAGAGTGAGGCGTGGCTTGGCTAGTGTAACCCAAGTTGTGCCTGATTGAAAATGTTCACGTTTGCTGTTCGAACTCGTATTCCCGTGAAAATGGGCCCAGCAGACTGAAATTTGGTGTCTGCACAACCGCGCATTTGTCTTACCGACACACTGGTATACAACAGCAGACACCCACCGACCTTGAGCAAGACGGGCGGAGTCACGCACGAGTCGTTGATGGAGAGGCAGGTCAGTCGGCTGCCGCATCGCTTCCCAACTAGGAGGTAGGCGTCGGCGCTCAGATGCCAGCAGGTGTCAAGGCGGAGGTAACGCAGGCCTTCCGGCAGTCGGCCGAAGCAGTGGGCGCCGTCAAGATAAACGTTGCTCGAGAGGTCGAGAAAGCGCAGAGTGGAAGCCAGCCGACCGCCGAACAGCGTTTCCAGACCACACTCGATGTCCGCTCCGCCGTTCGAGAAACAATACGAAAGGGAAAGCGAGTTGAGCTTGGGAAAGGCTGAATGGAGGGAATTGGGGCCAGCGAGTGTGAGAGTACTTCGCCGACTTGCCCGTCCGTCCGCACGCAAGCAAGCAAGCCAGCACGCACGCACGCACGCACGCACGCACGCACGCACGCACGCACGCACGCACACACACCGCGCTGAGGCCTTCGAAACAAGTACCTAGAAATACTATGACTCACCCGCTCCTATTGTCGTAAGACTGTCCTTGGTTAGACAAACCCCATCGAGACTGAGTTTGCTCAGATGGGGCGCCCACTGAGTCAAAGGCCCCACGATCCGAGGGTGGAGCACATAGGAGAAGCCGTTGAGGTTGACCGAGCGCAGGGCCCCACACGACCGTCGCAACACCGCCGACATACGCTCTGTCGAGAGGCGAAGGACTTCGAGCCTCGTCTCCTCTTCCTCTGAAGAGAAGCGCGAGTCTAAGTTGTCTGACGCAGGATAACCCCCCCCCCACCACCCGATAATTTGACTGTTGGGAGAGGAAGCAACGCACCGTCGCCCATGCAACCTTGCAACTTGAAGCCGAGTAGGCGCACAGCCGTCTCCCTCCAGTCCATCGGCATAATCCCAGGAGGACGGGAATAAGGCCATGAGAAAGGGCAAAAGAGCAAAGGCACTCGAGCGTCATGATAGAGGCGTAGCCAGGACGGGACATCAGTCGCGTCTGCGTCCTGCGGCGATATTTTTGTAGGGGAAATGAATTTCACAGGGGCTAATAAGTAGCGTTCTGTTGCAAACCGGCCCCTTTTGTTACACCATACACGCCGTTCGGGAGAACACATCGAAAACGGTACATTACATCGCACCCACCTCGACAAAGGAGCTGTAGCGCAGGCTCCTCTGTTGCGTCCAGCCGCCGCCTCTGAGGAGCAGTTGGCGCCATCGACGGCTGACTCTCTCGACGCGGATGCGCTGCCGAATCGGTAAGAAATGGAGAACTATCGATAGGACTTCGTCTGGAAGCTGCTCGATGGGACAAGTGCTCCCCTCTTCCTGCTCCTCCGCTTCCTCTCCAAGCTTCGTCATTACGACTTCTGCTGGCGGGTCCTTTACTTCCGTCAGGTTCAGTTTTGAGTCTCAGTCGCACAAAGCGAAGCGATGCTGTTGCTTTGCCGGTCTTGTCGAGCATCGAGGTCGGAGGGAGTAGGGCGTAGTAATCAATCGGACTCCAACCTACGATGACATGTTCCTCAGGCAGAGATCTCTCTCTCCCGCGGAGGTAAGTGTCGTGGCGTGGGTAGGGTGTTCCTCCTGCCGCGACAGGAATGGCAGATGCCATCTCGTGGTTCCACGCGGGGAGTCCCGACGACCGGACCGTCATGGGGGAGTACGCGCCTTGCCTCGTTTAACGTTATGATTACCACCGGACATTTTGCTGATTATTATAATCCGTTTGGCGGATTATGTCGATTTTGCGATCCGCTGGGCCGATTGGGCTGAAATTTTGTGTGGTGATAGAGGGTACAAAGATAAGAACTTTATTCAATTACAGCAACTTTGCGCGACGTCGCGTTCGACTGCAGCGCAATGTCAAAGTTGCCGAAATCGTCTAAATCGCCCAATCTCGAAGGAATTTTTGAATTTTCTCTTCTGATTGTGATCGGCATCTCGAGTCCGAACTCCTGTCCAAATTTCAGCCAAATCGGCCCAGCGGATCGCAAAATCGACATAATCCGCCGAACGGATTATAATAATCCGCAAAATGTCCAGTGGTAATCATAACGTTTTACATGTCTTGTAACTCAGTGGGAGTTCTGCCAGACCTGGCTGTCTAGTTCGGGGTGGCCTTTGGTGTCGCCCAGATACGACTGACCGGATAGTAACTTTTGTTAGCTACCGTAGGCGGCCACACGAGCGTTCTATTGAGCATCTATAGGCAGCTGTATCTACAGACTGATAGAAGTCTTGTGATTTGCCTCTCAACCGCTCTTGTGCGTTGAGCGAGCATTGTAGTGAATGCTCGACTGCGTCTGCTTCTCAATAATGCAGCAAGCACGCTAGTCGGGAAAGGTAGCTAGAAATAGGGTGCTCATACGTTCTCGACGAAACACAACGTAAACCAACAGCAAGCATGAGCCAAAACACTGCACGTCACGTATACTGTACCAACGACCGCATTCGCGGCCAGAAATCGCGCATTTCACGCTTTCAAATCGTGTTTTTTTCCTTCAAAACTCCACGCTGTCGTCTCCGAACTTGCCCCTATGGGCCGCCCTCTTGTGGGGCAGCAGCGCCTCGTTGTGCACGTAACTGTCGCACTTGTAGCACCACACCGAGAGGTCGGATAGACTCAGACACATGGCGTGCTCAGACGACAACGCGTGGAAGAGCGAGTGCTCATTGACGAAGCGACTGCAGCGCACCTGAGAAGAAGGCAGACTCTTTTCTTGTTCTGGATAGGATTTTAGGAGAAGCCGAGAAATTTTAATGATTTAGGGGGGGGGCATCAGTGGGTTAACTCGTACCTTCGAGAGTGCCAAAATTACCGGTTGGTGCCACATTGTTGTGTACATACATTTGTATAGATTTGTGACTGAAATTGTTGAGCTTTTGGTCATAATACCTACCATACCATTTGTCACACTGCTGTCATAGATAAACCTACCTACATCGTCACAGAGGACGTATGGTAGTGTTACAACTTGGTACTTACCAAAGGTGGGCGCTCATTTTCTCAACCATCCTCTAGGGGTGGGGGCGCTCATTTGAAAGGGGTGCTTATTGGAAGATTTACGGTAATGTTTTAAGATAGATTCTACAGGAAATTAGTATAAAATGTTTGAATTTTTCACATCAACTATGGAAGTTTGCAGAAATATCGCCAAAAATTGACTACAATACATAACTACCTACTAATGTACAGCGCTACCTCGAATAAGCGCCAGGGGCACAAATCCCAGCGATAGCTTAGTAGCATGGCTCGTCTACTTTCGAAGAAATATTTGACTTCACTGAACTCATCACTGCGTATCGCCTTCAACTCACAACCTGGGGTGCGTATTCGATCGAGGTAGTGTACGGTACTAAAACGACCCAAGCTCGAGTGAGAGACTCAAACTTTGAGAAGACCAAAAACAATGTCGAATTTTTCGCGTTTACACGAAAACTTTCCATCGAAAGTCAGTATAGTGTACTTCAAATCCCAACAACGACCACCTCGAAGCAGGCGAGACAGATCCAGTTCTCTTGCGTGGAGGCGCAGTCCAGGCAGGGAAGGTCAGTTTCCATTCGGCCGTTCCACTGCGCGGGCACAGGGGACACTTCCACTAAATGCGGGCAGTGGGGCAGGGGTACGACCGCGTGCATTGCCCCGGGTAACAACAGGGGGTCCTCTCTCGGCACTGAAAACACGGGAGGGGAAGATTTGTTGGAGTTTTTGTAGAGTTCATTTCAGTGATTTCACAGCGTCAGATCGCGCGCGCACACACACTATTGCTGTGATGATAGTCGCCAATTACCAGTGACCAAGCATCTGAATCCCTCTGAGCCCAGTCACCTCTTGTAAACATCTAAGATTCTTGGCTTTTGTGGTTTGGATTCTCTCTCTCACCCATACGTATAAACGGGGAGCGTACGTGTAACCTGGGGGGGGGGGGGGGTGGACATAGCAAAATTTTCGCCTGCGGCGCTATATTTTAGACGTTTTTGACAAAAATTGAAAGAACAGGAGTAGTATAGAGCTTCGTATGGTAGCCGACAACATGTTTAATTACTGCTGTCACAATACTTTGTCAGTGATTGATCGACATTTCTGTCATGTGGGTTGATAGTTTTCATCGATCACTTTCCAGGTCTGCTGGGTCGGCTACCGTACCCCTCGGCGGGCCGACGGCCAATGAGCAAGCGGCGCTCGGCGACGTCCAATGAGGGAGCGGCGGCTAATGGGCATACTCAGTTATGCATGGGGAGGGAGGGGAGAGAGGGGGGACACGTCATTCCCCCCCCCCCTCTCTACGCAAAGTCTACGTCGTCTCTATTATGCGCATAGTGGGTGGGCTTGTGCCTAGTAGTAGTAGTGGGGACCGACCACTGTGGATGAAGGGAGGGAGGAACGAGAGGCGGCGGGCGGGCGGAGGCGCAATGCAATGCAATAATGACCGCCAACATTACATTGTACAGGTCTGTGTGTGCGTGTGTGCACAGCAGAACCCGCGCACACGCACCTAGGCGCACTTTGTTTATCGATCGGTTTCGGCTCGCCGGCCGGCGCTCCGCCAGCCAGCCAGCCAGCTAGCGTTTGCCCTGTTGTTGTATAGCACGTTGCGCGGGCGGCTGTCTCACCCCCTCCCCCCTTTCCTCTCAAGTCAAATTCAAATTCAAATATGCGTGCAGCACTGACTGACCGGGCGAGACGGATGGGTGGGTGGGAAGGGAAGGCGGGCATTGTACCTATGAGACGACGACGACGATCGTAAAAGACTTGCTCTATGGGCTACTGCTGCATTTGCGTGTACCTGGGAAGGGCGATAGGGGGCCGTCTCTGCGAAATCGGCGGGCGAGCAAAGAATTCGGGCAAAGAATTCGAGCGCGTACAACGGCTGGTTGTGTGTGCAAATCTGGGCTTCTTTGTCAAATCGCGCAGCGCGAGTTCAAAAGCAACAAACGCTCGATCGTACGTACGTATGTACCTATACGTCCTAAGAGTGTGCGCCTGAGAAGGAGACGAAGACAAATTCAGTCAGTCGTCGTCCTTGCTGCTATCGTCTTCGCAGCCGTCGCTGTCGGCCGCTTTGTCGCCGCCGCTGTCGGCCAGGCCCATCAGCAGCTCCCTCAGTGCTCGGCGCCATCTCTGGCAGAGGGTCATGACGACGAAGGGGTCGAAGTCGTCGAAGAGGGACAGGAGCCGGTACCCACTGTAGCTTCTCGCCTCCTCTCGCGACGAGCCTCCGATCGAGTACTCTCTCATCACGTCGACCCGCGGCGTGATGGCTATCAGCCTGAATTGTCCTCATAATATGCGTGGTTCGTAGGCAGCAGGAGAGAGGAACAACTCTGTTGCATCGGCACCTGTCGAGGCTCCTATCCAGCTTCTCGCCCACTCCGGCCTCGTCGGTGCACAGGCGGTGATCTCCGCCCGCTATCTGGTACTTGCAGGCCTCACAGGTGTCCTTGGCAGCCTGCTGCAGGTAGTTCTTCGCCACCTGGGCAAAGGCGGTGACGAACAGTTTCTCGTCCGTCTCGAAAGTTTCGATGGACATGATGAGTGCGAGCAGAAGCACGTTCGCTTGCTCCCTCTCTTTTGCTCCTTGCTGGTGAGGGAGGCCGTTTGGTAGAAGAGGCAGCAGAGCGGCGCTTCTCACAGTGATTGATCTTTCCACTTAAATTTGGGTCTCGTGCGTGCTGCTTGTGTGACGCAAATTGTGTGTGTCGGAGTGGGGAGCGCGGCACGCCAATGTTTGCATGCCGATATTCAGCGCAGGGAATGACCAAACGCGCGGCAAAATGAACACTGAAGCTTCTACGACCTTGCGTGTGCTTACAACTTTCCAACTGCGAGGCGCAAAATTTTAAAAAGTTGTGAAAATAGAAAGCAAAAGGCTTAACCACCGCTTTGTCGGTTCATGTTAATGCTGGCCAACCGCCGCCCCTTCACTCTAGCGACGGCTGACCAGATACGAACCCGGGATCATGCGAGTGGTAGCCTGTTTACTTTGTCGCTGCGCCACAACAGCGATGCATCCGTCGTTTCAGCAGCTGCTTATATCCACGTCGCTACATGGGATAAGGTAGGAGAGGCAGCAGAGCGGCGCTTCTGACAGTCAGTGGCGGATCCAGGATTTCGGAATGGGGGGGGGCGGAATTTTTGAGGCCACAGGGGGGACCAAGATGCTATAAAAGAACGTAAAAAAATTTGCGCCGCAGGCGAAAATTTTTGCCGATTTTGGCCTATGTTGGTACAAAAATGCTTTAAAATAGCGCCGCAGGCAAAAAATTGGACCGATTTTGGCCTATTTTGGTACAAAAGTGCTATAGAATAGCGCCGCAGGCGAAAATTTTGGCCGATTTTGGCCTATTTTGGTACAAAAGTGCTATAAAATAGCGCCGCAGGCGAAAATTTTTTGCTCTGGAGGTGCTGCCGCGCATTTTTTTTTTTCTCCGTAGGGGGAATGGGGGGGGCGGTTTGGCCGAATGGGGGGGGGGGGGCGGACGCACAACCGCCCCCCCCCCCCCCCCCTGGATCCGCTACTGCTGACAGTGACTGGTCTTTCCACTTAAATATGGGCCTTTCGCGTGCTGCTAGTGTGACGGAAATTGTACATACACAACATGTGGAGGTATATTGAGGTGAGTGAAGAATGCAAGTCGTCTGACCGACCATGCTTTGGTGTGGGAGTGCGGTCGTCCCATTTCCTCGTTCGTGAAAGTACTTCTGCCTTCCTGTCACCTCCCCCCCCCCCTCCCACCACACCTCATTTCAACTGTAATGTTGCTGAAACGTTTAGAAGTCGCTGGTTGTTCTGTGTGCAATCATAATAGAAGCAAAACGTGTAATTTCACCTTCTATCGTGGAGGTGCGCAAGGAAAAAATACGCAAATGAATAAACATCGTATGTGTTACATACTTTAAGCAAATGTTTGGGATTTGAACCTAGAGGTTAATCGCGTAATAAACACCAAGAAGGGTGGTTATTCCGCCCACCTACCACCATGATGAGTCATTCGCTATGTTAGGGGGGGGGGGGGGGGGGGGGGGGGGGGGGGGACTAACATGGTGAACTATGTAGCTAACTAGCCTAGTAGCAGAGTACATCTAGATGGCTTGTATGCTCCTTGTGACGCTGACATGTTGGTTAGCCTCTAGAAATCAGACTGATATGCAAAATTGAACGACGCAGGAAGACGAACGATGTTGGGAGGCGATTCTCTTTCGTTGCAGTTGACCTGTCCAGATGACTGGGACGTCAACTCAGCCAAATACGAGTTCTTTTATCGCGGCCTGCCAATTGACAGCCGAACAGACTTGGTGGCAAAGGGGTACGTGGTGTGTAGTCGAGACAATAAATTGATATTGAATTGACTCTCCATTCAGCTGGGAAATCGCCTTGAGTAGCATCCACCTGCTATCTCTACCTTCTCCTCACTACATGAGCAGTGTGAAGGGAGTTATGGTGCAGACAAAGAAGGAAAATGAGAAATCCGAATGGCAGTCGATCACTTTGCCCCCTCTGGTTTATGGGTCGACCGCCGACATAGCAGCACATTTGATGCGAAACTTGCCAGATGACATCAGTGGAGGGGCTCAAGTTCGCTTTGACGACAGCGGCCGGATGGTGATAACAATACCGAAAGGATACAAGTTGTATTTGCCAGAGAAGCTCTCGAGGGCGTTGCGTCTGTATCCCATTTGTCGGCGTTTCGGTCCGTTTGGACCGGTTTCAGAAAATTTTCCAACTTGGGGAAATTTCGATGACCCGCTACAAAAATTCACCCAAGACAAAAAAAATATTTCGTAAAAATCTTGGGGGTTAAAAAAGGGCAAAACTTGGGGGAATTTTTGGAGAGCACCACGGAGCGTAAAAATGTACGCAAGATTTTTGGGGCTCCGAGCAGCAGGTTATGTACCGATCACCACTTGGGTGGATTTATTTTGGATTCTGCACTTGGATGGATTTTTGTTGGATAGATATAATGGGCTGGCTTAGTGCATAAAGTGTGTCGAACCTATTGTTTTGCATCAGCATGCCATGCATTCATGATGAGGTTGTCAAATGAGCTACACACATTCTTTCAGGTCGTCCACCCACGAAATGCGTCACTACCACAGCACAGAGGGCATGGGCGGCACGAAGACACGCCAGACCCAAACAGTTGTACCACGACACCTGGGAGCAAGTCAGAGCCAGAATAGAAACTGAAGACAAATCCAGAGTTACATTAACTTTTTGATCTCACTTTCACAAGCCTCGTGAAACAGTTGAAAACAGTGAGTGTGCAGGAAGACATGGCAAGTGGAACAGAACTGAGTAGTTCGAGAGTCGTTGTCATTACCCTTCCCTGTGACAGCCGTTTTATGTAGACAACACCTTTTTCTGTCCTGCCTAGCTACCGTATTCGGCCAGTGCCCTAGCGAGAAATTGGTGCGCGCCTTGAGCAAATCGTTTACGGAAAGTGGCTGTGGGACATCAAAAATTTTCTTTTTGAGTGTGGCTGGTGTTATTTTCGTAGTGGATTTGCTCTCCTCTTTTGGCTTTTCGTCCATTGTGTTGATATAGGCGACCAGTTCTTTGAATAGCTGCTTTCGTGCCTTGTGGTTGGGAAAAGTGGGGTTGTTTTCTTGGAAAAGAATCACCGTGTTGACAACAGCAGCCTCAAATAGGAACATGAAGGCGCCTCCTAATGGCCACTTTCTCGATTTCATGTGGCGTCTATCCGTAGCTCTCTTCTGGTCGCTGAATACAAACAATGCCTAGCAATATTTTTTCATCTTGGGGGTATTTATTTGGTTATGGTTATTTGGTCAAGGTAACAATATGCTCTGTGAAAACAGCAAGCAGGCAAACAGAATTATAAATGTGTAATATTGGCAAACGACTCACAAAAGGTCCACACCCTTCATGAGTCTCTCAAAAATCCAGTAGATTGAGGGGCGAAAGAAGGTTTCGACTGCCCAATTTCCCCACGTATCTTTCACTTTACGTCTGACACTTGATTTTCTGGGTACCGGGACACCCCCCCCCCTTTCAAAAAATTTTCCTTACGAAGAACCCCCCCCCCCCTAAGAGCACACCTCGATTTCCTTCTTGAGGAAGGCCGACTGGTTGCAGTACCAGATGGGCTGCAGCTTGAAGGCCGCGTTGAACAGTGGCGACTCCTCATCACTCTGGTCGTTGTTGTTCTGGCCGTTGTCGTTGCCGCTCTCTCCCGACTCGCGCTCCTTGTCCTGGCTGTTGACCAGGATGTCCTCCTTGTCCTTGACGGTGTCCTCAAAGTCCTTGTCCTCCACGTACTGCTGACAGACAGTCAACCATGTGCCTGAGTCAGATGTGAAACTTAGCATCAGAAACAGCGGCAAACCTTGTATGAGTCCATCTTCTGAGACGACTCCATATTTTCTGTATTTGAACAACTCTCAAATAAATCCAACCACAATTTGGCTATTGTCAAATAAATTTGCAGCTAGCAAGATGTGAAAATCTTGGGGCTGTTTTGAATTTTGATTCCAATTATTGCTGCGCAATCCCGAATTCGTGTCTGTTTTGAAATGCAATTGCACTCAGCTCTTCAGTACTAGGAACTGCAAACTGAGCCGGAATAAAAATTGCATCATTCTAGAATGTACAGGTACAGACTTTGATTCCATCAGACTGATTGAAGACGAGTGGCATTACGAAAGCACAGCTGCAACATGATGAAATTATCACGTTTTACTTCTTAGAATGTAATCATAGTGTGTTGGTTTGAACACGATTCACACACTATTCACAATGTAGAATCACAATGCATTCATTCCATTTTAGGTTGGGCGTGTTCAAGACAGTCTTCATGGCGCTGGGGGTCATTGGGACCTGGGTGATCGTCATCGATCGAGTCGCCCAGAGATTCGGCACCTGAAGAAGCTGAAGAGTGACCACGAAGGGATGCGTGATGCATACATTCCCTCTAATCTACTTGCAATAGCCAAGTTTAATTGACACCAGTGTGACACGTTAATCATGCATGTGAGCCTTGCGTGTTTTCCGTCACCCAATCGTTGCCCCTTTCCCGCGAAGTATCAATCTAGGATGTGTATTCGATTCACACCTGCATACAGCATACACATGAAATTTATCCCCCCAAGTACCTGACCCTACCTTGTGCACAATTTTTATCTCCCCAAGTGCCCGGCCGCTAAAAAAAGTATACTCAAGATTATGTTGAAACGCTGTCCCGGGTTTCGAGGGGAGCAAAATTAAATTGACCCCAAGATTTGTCACTTTCCGTAAAAAATTCTTGGGGGTATAAAATCGGCCTTGATTTGTTTACCCAACATTTCCCGAAAAAAAATTCACCCTAGTTTGCATGAAACGCTTTGAAATGCGCCCAAATGGGGTA
>JASAMZ010002613.1:0-19264 GCA_030248115.1 Linhomoeus sp. GSCO2_2
CTGAAACACCGACTGGCTTGGCTGTCTACAGGTGTCTACATGTCAGATTTGGTGTTTCAAAGTCACTGAATGCTCAGTCAGCTGTCAGAGAGAGGCCACTATTTCACTTGCTAATACTAAGAATTACAGAATATTGACTTTCATTGCCTACCGTATTTCCCCGATTAGAACCCCATCCCTCGAATAGAACCCCCCCTCGAATAGACCCCCACCCTAAAGGCCCCTCTGAAAAATACAACCCCATCCCTCGAATAGAACCCCATGGGGTTGTCCCAGAGCTCCATTAGCCTAGCAGGTTAGCACATCTGACTACTAATCTTTGGGCACTGGTACTGAAACTTGCAGTGAGGGGTCAGAGTGTACGCTATTTGGTGGCTCGTAGGTTGACAGTGAAGACTTTATCGTGTTTTGAAAGGACCGTTTACCATCATCAACCTGCGCTATGGGCCATCCAAGCTTCCATCTGCCAAAATTGGTCCTACTGAGAAATACAACCCCATCCCTCGAATAGAACCCCCTCTCGAATAGACCCCCACCCTACAGGCCCCTCTGAAAAATACAACCCCAGGGGTTCTATTCGGGGAAATACGGTATATAAATTCTCTCCATCGGAAAAGTCGTTTTGTCATTCAAAAATTGTGCGAATTTTGCACATTTTCTCCCATTCTCAGGAAGAAGAGGAGAGCGACGAGTGAGACCTCGTGAGAGCGGAGCGATGAAAACGAGCGGCGTAGACTATTCGTAGCGATTTAGAAGAGTGTCGTAGTGTTTTGTTGTTGTTTTTCCTTCGCTTTATGCGCGCATTCGTGGTCTCTCTCTCTCTGTCTCTGTTGTTGGCGATTACGGTAGCTGTTGCGCCGCGGCATATACAGTACCCGTTGATTTTGTTCGGAGTCGCATGCGTGGGCATACCGACATTTGAGTTGCTGTTGAGAAGAGATGACTGATGAGAAGAAACTGGGAGATTGGAGCGATGTTCTATTGTGCAAGGGCGATTTGTTGAGCGATTGAAACACGACAAATCAACAGAATCAACACGGCAAAGCAATTCGAACTGCGGAGTAGATTGCACAGAATCGAAACAGGAACAAGCAATAAGCAATTGAAATAAGCATCCGATTTGAATGAGCGAGCATCCGCACTGAAACCGTGTTCGGCCTACGCGTTCCAACAAGCCGAATGGACGCGAGGTAGAATTCAATCGAAATCCGATAACTCGATCGCCAAGTGGACATAAATAGGCCGAGTGAGAAGGTATATTGAAATGCGAATATACCGACCAAAATTGAGCGCAGAATACCCTAACTCGTCGATAAACAGCCCCTAATCAATTCTAAACACCAGCTCCAAATCCGACTGGCGAAATCCGGCGTTGCCTACACCACCAGATTGTTTCTGTTGTCTACTTGGACTGGTCAATCAATGGGGTCTCTTGAATGCGTATGCTCTGCTGGACGCCGTACTTGAAGGAGCAACGGCCCCTGGTCTCCACAACTAGCGTCTTGCCCTCCAGGCTAAAAGTGGTGAAGTTAGAGTAGCAATTGCATGGTACTACATATGTCTAAAACGTAACAATTCCATAATTTGGAGACAGGTAAGTACAGGTGAGTATGTCCGGTGTCCGATAAAACTGCGCATGCTAGGTACGTACTGCGCCAGTTTTGAGCCACCCCGACATACAGACGAGGCAACCGCTCTAAAAGTGGGGGTAACGACAGCCAGCCTACGCACACCTAGCACAAAGGTTTGAAATATGTACAATATGTATTTGCAAGCTCAAATCGAGCGAGACAACGAAACATATTGTGAATCCCTCCATTTTTTCGTCTGAGATCTAGGCGTATGGTGTACGCCTAGCCAAAAATTTTAGGCGCATTTCCCAAAATTTCGTCGTACACGCAAAATTACAGCGAAAAAAGTCTAAAAACGTAACCAAATTAACCGAAATATCGCTACATTCTGCACTGATTGCAACGAAAGCTGCTTAAATGAAGGTAAATCAACACAAAATCTTCACGGATCGCTTCAACAGCAAATTCTGAGCCTGAAATGAACCGAAATCGTTCAAAATAGCGCCGCAGGCGAAATTTTTTTCCAAAATAGATCCCTTCTGCTGAAAAAGTCCTCTATGGTAATTTCCAGAGCTGAATTTCTAGGCGTAAAAGTTTACGCCTAATCAAAATTTCTAGGCGTATTCCAGAAATTTTGGGCGTAAATACGCCCAATATAACGCAACAAGCTGTTTTAAAAAAGTTGAGTTGTTTTATTAATACAGAGTGGTTTGTGAGTCTTTTAAAGTGGAAGAGTAAAAGAGTGGATACTTTTGTAAAGTATTTCGAAGCCTTTCCGATATGACGCGCGCCCGCCCGAAGTCCACTGTTCATGCGCTACTTCTGACACGCTCCTTTCTGAGAGGTTCTTGCAGGGCAACATTGGGATCGCCCGGGATTAATTTTTTGAGCAAGGCACACGCATTTCTGAGCGGTTGTTGCAAGGCAACATTGGGATCGCCCGGGATTAATTTTTTTAGCAGAGAAAGTTGTTCGTAAGACAAGGGTTTAAAAAAACAAAAGTATTTCTTTAGGAATGACCGTTCAACAACTGCCTACACGTAAGCTTTCAAACGGTCGAACGAATGCCGCTCTACAACGTAAGACGAGCGAGTTAGGGCCCATTTGCTGTTTGAACCTTTGGGTTACTGTAGCTTGCGATATTCAAACTTTTAAGTTTCGACCAATGGAAGAACAAATGATCAGTGAGTCAAGAGCTATCCAGCAACTCAAGATCGTCTCTCTACGACGCACGCTGAGAGAGTTAGAGCGATTTCTATGCTAAAACGCAAGAATGCCGCTTTTCGTGGTGCGTGTTTGCGTAATTAACAATTTTTTACGCCAAGTGAAAGAGCACGTCGAGACCTTTTAGTTGACCTATCGCACGCCGCTCTACGACGTAAGACGAGCGTGTTAGAGCCGTTTTGCGTTTTGAACCCTCGGGCTACTGTAGCGCGCGCAATTCAAACTTTTGAATTTCGAGGTCTCTTAACGGAATTATCAGTGTGCCGAAACCTATTCAACGAACTCAAGATCGTCTCTCTATGACGGAAGACGAGCGAGTTAGACAAATTTCGCGTTTTAAACCTTTGGGTTACTGTAGCTCCCGAAATTCAAACTTTTGAGTTTTGACCAATAGAAAAACAAATGATCAGTGAGTCGAGAGCTATCCAACCAACCCAAGATCGTCTCCGTACGACGCACGCTGAGCGAGTTAGAGCGATTTTTGCGTTAAAAACGCGAGAATGTCGCTTTTCGTGTTGCGTGTTTGCGTAATTAAGAAAACTTTGAATGCCAAGCGAAAGAGCACGTGGAGACCTGTTAGTTGACCTATCGCACGCCGCTCTACGACGTAAGACGAGCGAGTTAGAGCCGTTTTCCTTTTAGACCTTCGGGTTACTGTAGCGCTCGCAATTCAAACTTTTGAATTTCGAAGTCTCTTAGCGACATTTCCAGTAAGTCGAGAGCTATCCATAAAGCCCAAGATCGCCTTCCTACGACTTTCCAACGCTGAGATATAAGAGCGTGACGGACGGACGAACGGACGAACGAACGGACGCAAAGCTCTCGTAGGGGTTCGCCCGGCTGAGGCCGGGCGAAAAAACCCAGCCTCCACGCGTACCGGAAGCCCTTGAACTTGCGGGCGTGAATACAGTGGTCGGCGATGCGGTCGATCTCGCCCACCATGTGGGTGACGAC
This sequence comes from Linhomoeus sp. GSCO2_2, assembly GCA_030248115.1. Taxonomy (NCBI): domain Eukaryota; kingdom Metazoa; phylum Nematoda; class Chromadorea; order Monhysterida; family Linhomoeidae; genus Linhomoeus; species Linhomoeus sp. GSCO2_2. The sequence continues at coordinate 3,750 of JASAMZ010002613.1, forward strand.
GGCCTCGTTGCGGCGCAGGTCTCGCACGGAAATCAGGACCTCAAATAACAACAGAGACAATTCAATAAGAGGTACCCACAAAAGCTGAAACGCAACGTGACAAGCCAGATAGAGTAGCTACCTAGTAGTTAGGCACTGTAGGTATAGTTACACTTGGCCAGAGGAAGAAGCGTTCAAGTGTACTCTTAACCCTGCCGTCAAGTTCTAAACTATGCTTAAACACAGCTACCGTACCCTGCCCGAGAGGCGCGTCTCGGTGGTGAAGGTGCCCGTCTGCTGAGCCTCGGCGACGACCAATTCCGCAGCGGTTCTGGTGTTGGGGGGTACCTTGACCGTAGAGTCGACCCCCCAAAGGATCTCCTGTTGGAGTAAGAAGTTGGCGTTGTAATTTGAGGTGACACACCTGGGCAGAAACGTCTGACTAGACTCATATTTGCCCATTGGGACAGTGGGACGACTAGGCAAGATTCAGACACTCGAGGTGCCACGGTGCAAAGGCTGCCCGCCATTTCGTCAGTCAGGAGTTTAGTTGTCCTTTCTCTCACACAAACTGTCTTACAAGTGATGAACAATCAACAAAATCAAATACCGTACCTCCTCCACGGTGTCCTCCCCGTAGCGCAGGCGGCTGAAGTTCAGGCAGCTCTTGAAGCCTCCATTGGCCTCCAGCACCTGAATGGGGGCCTTCAGCTTGAAGCCCAGCTCCGCCCCTCCAGTCATTCCCTGCTCCAGACCAACTGTGGCTGAGGAACGCGTGGTGCGCTCTGCCTTGAACGCGCACTGCTGCTCTTGAGCGGTGCTATTCGAGAATGCGGTGCGGAAGAGCACCTGAAGAAAGAGAAGGTATCCCTTTAGATCTGGCGACGTCTGTAGACGTCGTAACTTGGCTAACTTGGGTTGGCGGTGCACTCCTCAGCAGGTTTTCAACCGCAAAACCAAGTTAGCGAGTTAGCGGTGAAGCGACTGCTAACCCAGCAGGATCTAAGGGATACGGCTCGTGTTCTTAGATAAACTGGCTGCGACGATTACCTGCTGTAGAATTGTGTGCACCGTGAGGCAAAGGAGGGAGGGGAGTACAAGGAAGAAGAACATCTATGCGCCAAGATGAGCATTCGACGCGCTGTCGAGCTTACAGATGTCACAGTAATGCGAGCAGACTATATGTCATGTCTACAAGAGTGCGTAGTACTACAGTACCAACCCATTCATCCTGTCCTTCCCAAGTTCATAAGTAGTTACATACATATACACAAGGCGCCCCGCGCAGATCATGCTCAGCTCAGCACTCAGAAGTTCGATTCCACGTCCGGGCAAAAAAATATGTACATAGGTAGCTACCGTAACCTCTCAAGAATCCTACCATCTCTGGCCTCTGCTGCTGCTCGTGCTGCGAGGGAAGCTGAGGCAGCATCTCGTAAGTGGGCTCTCCGAAGTCGATATCCACTTGGGACAAATTGAAGCGAAATTCGAGCGCCTTCTTGGGAATCCACCGCTGGCTCCAGGTTTTGGTGACGTCGAACAGCTTCATGGAGTAGTCGCGCAGGATGGTTTCTAGATCCGGAATCGGCTACTTGTTCTTCCCGTTGGCGGCGTTTTTGTCGAAGTTGAACTGGCTGGGCGCCATTTTGGTTTGGGTGGTAGAAGTCTTGGATTCGGTTGAAGATTGGGATGGTTGCGACGAGCAAGACGAGTGGAGTTGGACTGCTGCACTGCCTCTGGCTACACTGAAGAAAGATGGGACCAGGGTATGTACATACAGGAACGACGAAGTTACGTATTTTAATGGGCTAAGCCTGGCAGTGATGGTTGATGTGAAAGTATTGGCATGTAGCTCCTTCCGGAAGGCACCGCGACAGACAAACAAACTGAGCATGCGATGCGCATCATTAGCATCAGAGTCACTATCAGCATAGACGCACACACATGACAACAAATACTACAGGGTTCAGGCAAATCGCAGCCTCGCCAGAAGAAATGGCGAACTAACCGGACGCCAATAGGGACGGGTCTAGGGTCTCTGCTAGCAATGAATTGGATAAACTGGGGGGGGGGGGGGGGGGTGTTGAGGAGAGATACGAAGCAACAGAAGGCTCTTTGGTCAACAGACGCCCGCCAGACCGACCGGCGCTGATTGAGTGACCGCCATAACCCCCCCCCCCCCCCCCCCCCTCCCCCCTCCCCCCACAGCTGTGAGCAGTGGAGTGGTCGGCTGCACTGAAGAAAGTAGGCTGTCTATGACGAGGGTAACTATGTACATGCAACGACGACGAAGCAACGTATTTCCTAGAACAAGACTGGTAGTGATGGCTGATGGGAAAATACAATGGTAGCTCTTTCGGCGCACTCGCAGGTACTGTAGTAGAGGCAGCCGGGCAACCCAACAAACTGAGAATGCACATCAGGTGAGGTCCGCCCTGGTCCGTCATTGTCAGCACGCTGCGCACATGGCACTAAACCCTACAGAGCAAGCAAATCGCAGTCTACGGAAAGCACAACCTCACCAGGAGAAAGGGCGAACTAACCGGACGCCGATAGGCGCGGGTCTAGGGTCTCTGCTAGCAATAAATTGGATGATCCAGGATGAACTGGGGGGGGGGGGGGGGGTTGAGGAGAGATAGGAAGCAACAGAAGGCTCTTTGGTCAACAGACGCCCGCCAGACCGACCGGCGCTGATTGAGTGACCCGCCATAACCCCCCCCCCCCCCCCCCCCCCCCCCACAGCTGTGAGCAGTGGAGGCGCTCAAATCCGTTAAGGGTCCAAGTTGAAAGGCACCATACCGCCTCTTCGCGTCCGGTTGGGTCCCGGCTAAGCCTTTTGTCGGCGTTCGTTTGCCTGCGAAAACGCTCTATCGTATCGAATACACGTCTCCCGATCGGCCGCTTCACCGCCCCCCCCCCCTCGCGGCGTGCAAACATCTGCAAAAGGCAACACTGGACTGTATGTGCGTCCACTTCAAAGCCGCTTTTATCTTTCCGCTTTGGCGCTACGAAGGAGCCAATCCACTTGGGCGGTTCTTAGCGCCGAGAGGACGAAGGCGGGGTGGGGGGGATGGGTTGGCGGCGCCTTGAAAACCAGCGTCGGCCATCCACCCCCCCCCCCCCCCCCCGCCACTCTTTTGTTTGGCAGCTTGAAGGCCGACGGTTCAACGCTCAGCTACACTAAGACACTTATTAGGAATATCGTTCATCTTCTCCAGTAATTGATCCACAATCAGCGACAGAGTTTACACAACGAGCGCGAGTGCCGTTTGTCACCAGAGACGACAGTTCAGCTGCAGCCTTGCGCCTGAATTCTTCTCCAGTAGTCTTCTGTGGAGGAGTGTTGAGCGCCGTGAGGTCCCCCGTTGTGGTTGCGCGCCATGCACTCGCAAGAGCCCATCCCGCTTGGACAATTGCCTCTGTAGAGGCTGAAGTAGCTCTGAACGAGAAGTAAGGCAGAGTTACAAAGGTTGAATTCCGTTGACGCGCTTGAATTAGATGAGGAATTTACACACTTCTGTTTGCCTTGGTTTTAGCTTCGCGTGGTGTGAGAACAGCACCGGCAGTGAATTTGGACGAACTGCTCTGATGGCGGCTTTTTGCGGGACAGCGTTTTAGCTTTATGTTTCCAAGCATGGCGTCTGCTGATCTTAAGTATGTGTCATGCACTGCAGCTGGTGTGTTGCTCTAATTCCTAGTTGGACACATTTTTTCGCCCGGCCTCAGCCGGGCGAACCCCTACGAGAGCTTATCGTGCGTGCGTCCGTCCGTTCGTCCGTTCGTCACGCTCTCAGATCTCGGCGTTGGTAAGTCGTAGGAAGGAGATCTTGGACTTTATGGATAGGTCTCGACTCACTGAGAATTGCGCTAAGAGGTTTCGAAATTCAAAAGTTTGAATTACGCGCGGTACAGTAACCCGAAGCTTCAAACTGAAAACGGCTCTAACTCGCTCGTCTTACGTCGTAGAGCGGCGCGCGATAGGTCAACTAAAAGGTCTCGACGTGCGCTTTCGTTTGGCATTAAAACTTTTGTTTATTACGCAAACACGCAACACGAAAAGCGACATTCTCGCGTTTTTAACGCAGAAATCGCTCTAACTCGCTCAGCGTGCGTCGTACTTAGACGATCTTGGGTTGGTTGGATAGCTCTCGACTCACTGATCATTTGTTCTTCTATTGGTCGAAACTCAAAAGTTTGAATTTCGGGAACTACAGTAACCCAAAGGTTTAGAACGCAAAACTTATCTAACTCGCTCGTCTTCCGTCGTAGAGAGACGATCTTGAGTTCTTGAATAGATTTCGGCACACTGATAATTCCGCTAAGAGAAGTCGAAATTCAAAAGTTTGAATTGCGCGCGCTACAGTAACCCGAAAGTCCAAAACGCAAAACGGCTCTAACACGCTCGTCTTACGTCGTAGAGCGGCGTGCGATAGGTCAACTAAAAGGTCTCGACGTGCTCTTTCGTTTGGCATTAAAAAATTTGTTAATTACGCAAACACGCACCACGAAAAGCGACATTCTTGCGTTTTTAGCATAGGAATCACTCTAACTCGCTCAGCGTGCGTCGTAGAGAGATTATCTTGAGTTGCTGGATAGCTCTTGACTCACTGATCATTTGTTCTTCTATTGGTCGAAACTCAAACGTTTGAATATCGCGAACTACAGTAACCCAAAGGTTCAAACAGCAAATGGGCCCTAACTCGCTCGTCTTACGTTGTAGAGCGGCATTCGTTCGACCGTTTGAAAGCTTACGTTGAGGCAGTTGTTGAACGGTCATTCCTAAAGGAATACTTTTGTTTTTTTAAACCCTTGTCTTGCGAAAAACTTTGTCTGCAAAAATACTTAATCTCGGGCGATCCCAATGTTGCCCTGCAAGAACCTCTCAGAAAGCAGCGTGTCAGAAGTAGCACATGAATAGTGGACTCCGGGCGGGCGCGCGTCATATCGTAAAGGCTTCGAAATACTTTACAAAAGTGTCCACTCTTTTACTCTTCCACTTTAAAACACTCACAAACCACTCTGTATTAATAAAACACTGACGCAGCCGGTGGCGCAGCCGAAGTCGTCGGCGCATCGCTGCCAGGCGTCTTCTGTTGACTCGCCCGGCCGCTTGCCCGGCTGACCGCAGTCCTGCAACAATCGTTCGTCTTTCTCGACTCAACGGAGTCTCAAGACTAATTAGTTCTGTCGTTTGGCTTCACGGACCTGACGACACGGGTTGCTAACACAAAGCCCTTGGCCCAACGTATGGTTTTATAGCGCCGATGTGCGATCGAAGGCAAAACCTACTGCTATACTGAATCCAAGTCCTAGCGGCCATGGCTAGACTAACATTCATAAGGTACTTAGCCTACGATTTTCGGGGCGCACATTCCTACAGTTTATGTACGTACTATCAGTATCATCATACTGGTTTACCAAAACCGTGTAGGGAACACCCACAGTGTAATAGTTCTGCTTGATCTGGTAGTAGCCGCAGGAGAGACTGCCTCTGTCGGGCCGACAGCCGATGGGGCGACAGTTCGACTCCGCGTTGCAGATGCAGCTGCTGCAGCTCTGGCCCTCGACTGCGCAGACTGCAACGAGCTTGCGCGCAAAGAACTGCTAATTATTTGTAGGATTTGAGGGAGAGTTTACACTGTAATTGTCAAGAGGCGGCTTTGTCCCGAAACTAGTAAGGCTTGCGCACAGATCCATGGGAAATAATTAGAACTACGTCATCGTACAGATCGTATTGCCGTAATTTGTGACGCACCAGCGACAAGGAAGAAAGTGACGATCGCTCCACCAGTTGTTTTCATGCTGTAACAGTAGGTTTAGATTGTACCTGCTTGTTTCAATTGCATAGACACTGGATAACGGTTGCAGAGCTGTGTCGCGCGAGAACCTTTTCAACTGGATTTTCTGCGACGTTAGATGCTTTTCCGGCAAGCTGGCAGCAAAAGGCACGTCCCGCCACATCCTGGCGTCGCCAGTACCGCATTATGGCACGCTTGGTTTGCGCTAGACGTTACACTGCATTCTTGATAAGGTGAGAACACAACTAGTATAGCGGTGGCGTTTCCTGAATTTAGTTGGCAAAACAGGAACGGATGACCTACGAACTATGCGAACGCCATCAAAGTCGTTAGAACAAGACATTCTGATCTGACCGGGGTGGACTCTTTTCTGCTAAGGCGACAGTGCACGCCGTGTGTCACCCAGACGAATTCTACCTTCCGTGGAAACACGCTAAATTGTACGCGTGCAAACCGCCGACAGTGCTCCTCAGTGGACACGCACGACAATGAACGCTCAGTCGATCATGGGAGTCTCGTTGATTTCAATTCGTTGCTCGGCCGCGTACTGGAAGGCGCACTTGCCTCGACTCTCGATGATGAGAGCGTCGTTCTCCAGCCTGCAACGATGCCGAAATGTGTCACACTTCAATCGTAGAAGAAACCTTGTATCATGAGACCACTTCGTTGACAGCGGGGTCAAAACCAACCTGAAACCCTTCAGGTGCAACTTCAGAATGTGCCTCTGCGCGATGGTCTTGATGTCGTTCTGCAGCACCGTCACATAACTGCCGCCTTCCCTCTGGTTTCTCACCACGACCACAACCTGGAGTCATACAGTATGCTCGCCAGTCGCCAGTGCTTTGCCCTAACAAGCGTCTGGTGTTCCAGATTACTGTAGCTGATACACGGCGGGCTACAGTAGCTAGTGGCACAGAAATAGAGCTACCGTAAATAGGATACAAATCTCATTGCTTTATGAACAATCAGCACTTCTCCCCCAATCAACACTTAGTCTCACCCATCCCGTGACCCTGGTCAGCATTCGGAAGCTGGCTTGTCGCTGAACCTCCGCGACGACCAAACGAGCCGTCGTCTCAGTCTTTGCCGGCACTTGAATGTTGCTGTCCACGCCCCACGTCAGCTCCTGCAGAACAATTCTCAACAAACGTATAAGCATGCGCGTCTTGTGCTAATGTAGCGTGTCTGTCTAGCTGTCTCTCAATTCAGAGAGGCATCCCGCAACGCTTCAGAAGTAGATCCCCTTGGCTTGTGGCTACAGTAGTTGACACAGCTTGCTGAGCTCAGTCACTTCCAATGCATAGGCGCTTCACTGCCTGGTATCCTCTTGAAATGGCGTTACTCAAGTCGCGACTGTGGCCATTGCGTGCGAAAGCGACTGCCGCCGTCTTCCATCCAACCTCCTCAACGGAGTCCTCCCCGTATCTGGTCCTGGAGAAGTGCATCTCCCCCTTGAAGCCGGCGTTGGCCTCCAGAACACTCAGGGGCGTCTTCAGTTCGAATGAGAGCTCCGTTCCACAGCTGAAGCCCTGCTCCAGACCTAGGGTGGCCGTGGAACGCGTGCTTCGCTCCGCCTTGAAGGAGTACTCCTGCGTCTGGTTGGTGTTGTTGGCGAAGGTGGTGCGGAACAGGGTCTGGAACAGGGGTGACCATAGAAACTGATTTAGTTCCAGTTTCAGTTTCAGTAAAAGAATTTCTTGAGTTCCAGTTTCAGTTACTGAAACTGAGTTTCAGCCAACAGTTCATTTGGTGCAGGGTGACCAATAGAAACTTAAACTAGTTTCAGTTTCAGTTTCAGTTACAATCAGTTAACTGAAACTGAAACTGAATCAACCTCGCGCGGATTCCGTAACTGAAACTGAAACTGAAACTCACGGTTTAGTTTCAGTTATATGAATGTCAATTTTTACCGAATATCAGCAGATTTTCATAAAATTCAAGCCGAATTTTTGTAAATATGTTGACATTTTGTTCATATTAAGGTCCAAATATGCAAGGATGCCATCGCAAGTGTAGAAATTGCTCCCTTGTCCACTAAATGTTGTCTCACAAGAATGATTTTGAGCAATTTGTTGTGACTTTTCGCGCCTTCAATAACTGCAACTCAGTTTCAGTTATTGAATCGAAACTCGCGCAGATTCCATAACTGAAACTGAAACTGAAACTCAGCCAGCACCATAATTTTAACTGAAACTGAAACTGAAACTAAAATGAGTTTCTATTGGTCACCCTGATTTGGTGGCAGGGTTCCGGGCCAGTCCACACGATGCACAGCTAACAGCGTACGCGGTGGCGAGAAGGAATACAATAAGGGCAAGAAAGCACTTCCCTTTGGTCGACAGAACCATGATCTTGCCTTGCGCGGGGTCCCGTGGCGTTGATCGCCGCTGGCTGGTCGGGAGACAAGGTTTAGGCCGATAAACAAACTGGCAGCGCTTTAGCCACAACGGGATAGACAGGGAACGGAATGGCAGTCGGCCGGCGGCTTTATAGGCCGGCCGACACAACATCTTTTGAACATGTGTATAAACGACCGTAGTTTGTGACTCTTCCCCGTTCTTGCCCTTTGAACGTTTGAATTGTTTCTATCGCATAGCAGGCAAATTGTGATCTACTGTGTGTCGCAATTGTGTCGGCCGGGCCTATAAAGCCGCCGGACGACTGCCATTCGGTGTTCCGTCCGTTCCCTGTCTATCCCGTGTGGCTAAAGTGCTGCCAGTTTGTTTATCGGCCTAAACCTTGTCTCCCGACCAGCCAGCGGCGACCAACGCCACGGAACCCCGCGCAAGGCAAGATCATGGTTCTGTCGACCAAAGGGAAGTGCTTTCTTGCCCTTATTGTATTCCTTCTCGCCACCGCGTACGCTGTTGGCTGTGCATCGTGTGGACTGGCCCGGAACCCTGCCACCAATTAAGTACGCTGGTCGCGGCTGTAAAGCGTAGATGCCTGAACACGCGTAGATCTTGCATGAATGAGTTGTTGAGTCGCTGGCAACCATACATAGGGTGCATTTCAAGTTGTTTCGTCATTGCCAAATCAACCTCAGATGAGCCAAACAAACGCCTCAAATACTGATATCGAAACGGAAACTATAGTTTCAGTAGTGCGTACTGAAACTAGTTTCACTATTACGCTAATACTGATTCTTTTTGTGGAGTTTCAGTTTCAGTTTAAATCTGGTAGACCAGTTTAGTTTCAGTTTCAGTTTTGGTACATATATTTATTGAAACTGAAACTGAAACTAGTTGACCACAGAAACTGAAACTAGTTTCAGTTACGCTCACATCGTCTGCGGCCCCCGCCCGCCCGCCAGCCCCCCTCGCGCGGCAGTTTCTGTGGTCACCCCTGGTCTGGAAGGGATGGCGCAGTCTATGTTGGTAGTTCATCAAGACAGCCTTCACACCCCCCCCACCCCGTCGCTTCCACCCCCCTTCTATCTGCGCAAGAAACACTGCTCATCGACCTTCGAGGTGCAATTGGTGTAACTGCGCCAGTCTGGGGCAATTGTGCCATTGTGTAATTGCACATTGACAGTCAGAGGTATCTATCTACTGGACACCTGGTGGATTCCGCAGTCCATTACCCACCGCTTGTTGCGGCCGCTTGACCATCGGTCCTCCATTCGGGCATCCGTTGGCTATACCAGGTGGCTCGAACGTGGGCAGAAACTGGTACTCCGGTGTGCCGAAGTGGAAGCGGACGTTCTTCCAGTTGATCTGGAAGTCGAGGTCCTCTTTCGCGATGGCCTTCTGCTCTGGCGTTGCGGTAGTCTCAAATGTGAGCTTGGCCCAGGTGCGAATCACGTCCTCCAGATCCGGGACGGTGGAAGTCATAGTGGATGTAGGTAGAGAGAAGGAATACGAACGTTGGTATGGCGCAGGGAAAGTTAGCTCGAGGCCGTTGGGTCGTAGCTTTTGAACCTGCAGCGTTGCATTGGTCTTAAGGTGGATCGGCCGGTAAACTAGTCTATCCCTCGGAATAAACCATCCGCGTACTCCGCCTAATGCGAAAAGCGTCTATCTAACCATTGTGTAGGATTGCGCGCCAAGACAGCGGCGGGAAAAGATGTCCAGAAATGTAGACGGAACAGTCGTTTGCTTGTGCGCGCGGTACATATCCACCAAACGTGCTTCTGAAAGGTCCTTACCTACCATGCCTCAACGATAGTTCAGTCTAAGTCACGACAGAAAAGAGTCGTAGTAGACGGGCACAGGTAGTAATTATCCACTTGAGGCGACTCGCGAGGACTGTTCATAGGCTCTTGTCAACTGCAGGCCGATTCGTCTTGCTCAGATGCAGTGACGGCTGTCGGCTCGGAGAATCGTAGAGCATAGACATGGTGTGACATAACTACCAGAGTAAAACTCACAGCCAGTCTGTCTGTACCTACAACAATGGCCAGCTTCAGAGGGAGTTTGCCCAAGGCATTGACAGCCGACAAAAAAAGGTGCGAAGTAGAGGTATCTGTCTTTGTTCTGTATGCAAGGGAAGCGATGTTAGACAAACATACGGGAGCAACGGATGCCCAAAGCTGTCGGCAAATATCGACCTTCTCTAGCGGTTCGATTCCTGCCTACTGCTTTGCTGCAACATGTCCAGCCGTTGTGAGCCTGAAGAAATCAAATATTGAGCACTTCTGCCTTGAGTTGTGCAGCCGATTCGCATTCTGCGGATCCTGAGGTGTGCCCATAATTGCACTTGTAAATAATTTAGACTTCATGGATCTCCGAAGCCAATGGATTCCTGCAAACTACCGCGCTTGATGAAGGTCTAACACTTCCCATGAATCAGGCGAGTGAGGAGGGACTGAACTGAAGAGGGTTTGGCAAGCCAAATGAGGCACTAGATACATAGGAGGAGGAGGGGGGAGGGCGAGAGTGCAGTGGGGAAAATCGTTTCAGAGGGAGCAGTCAAAGCCCGCTCAGAAACAGATTCCCATTTGAGATATGGCCCATAGGAGAAGTCAAAATTTCCACCGGGTTGGTCATAGGCATGTGACATCCCACTGCTAGAAGAAGGAAAATGGCGAGACGTCCGCCCGAGGGGGCGACTCACAATGGGGCGAAATTTCAAAAGTCCGGGCGAAATCTGAGCGCCGACAGAGGATGTTCCATTACTCCTCCTCCCGCCGGCGTAAATCCATTTATTCTCCACCGCTCGCTGCAGTGTGTGTGTGTGGCACCAAAGTTGGAGCTTGGAAAGGGTTGATGGATGGACGCTGGGGGGAGGGGATAGGGAACGTCAGACTCCAATGCATTTGCTATTAGGCGGTAATGGAGGAGTGTGAAAAGCAAGAAGGGGGAGAAGAAGAAGAAAACGAGCGTCGCGCTGAGTGAGAAATTCAATTGTTGGAAGGGTGTGAAAGGAGGAAGCGACGGCAAGACGCCACTGCTGGAGACCTCTGTATGATCACAAGTTCTGTGCACAGCACGAAATTTGCGCAAATGAAGCAGCAATCGAAATGCAATCAATATCAGTCGCTGTCAATCGTGTGGCGGAGTTACACACATACTTCTGCCTCAAAAGAAAGGCACGGTTAATGTTCAGTTTCAACATTGCTTCTGTTTGAGCCACACGAACATATGTAGGAAGTGCTTCGCTTGGCTGGCTACATCTTCAGAAATTCCATTAGGTCGTACCCGGAATCCTACAGAAGTGAAGCCGCCATCACTGTTGGAGACGGCGATGAAACGGGCCGCCGTCCATACAAGCTCCCGAAAGAACAATTTGTAGCGTCCGTCCGTCCGCTTCTTAGAACTGGCACACTCACCGCGGCACCGTTTCACTCAGGAGGGGGGGGGGGGCTTCGGATACATTATGCAAAGGCTAGCCTTCTATTCGGGAGCCATTAGGCCATGAAACGAGGCCCGGTGGAATGGGAAATGAATTTTATATCTCCCAGTAAGCGCTGTGCGACCGACGGTTTTGGCATCTTGGAAAGCCAGTGAAGGAAAAGGCCGTCGTTTTCAAGCGGCCCTCGATAAAATGTGGTGACGCACTGTAAACCGCTCCTTTTCGAATTGACAAATTCCAATTCTGTATTTCAGAGTTCAGATTCTATCTCGGACGTCGGGTTGTCTTAGAAATGCTTAGCAGCAGAGCAGGCCTGAAGTTATCCGATTAACAGAAGTATTGCCGTGCGCCCGTTTCAGATGTGACGTGACGCCAGTTTATGTCGCTGTTCTGTACCGCACTTAGCTACTGTAAGTCAGTCGCACGTGTCAGATCACCAAATCCGCTGTTATATGTATCTACATAGTACTGTATGTACGTTACACCGCGAGAATCGCCTACCGTCATGACTATATCGTGTAACAACAAACGGAGCGTCGAACGGTGAAGGTGTATACTGTATACTTTAGGTACGTCAAGGGGCAAAACGAATCTCAACAACGACAATGATTGGACTGGAAAGTTCCGGGATCAGAAATCCCACAAATGCCACTGATCTATTCAGTTCAACATCGCCCGCTCGTCTATCCGAATTCTCTGCTCGACGCCATATTTGAAGTCGCACTTGCCTTTGGTTTCCACCACGAGAACGTTCCTGTCCAGTCTAGAACGGAGCGAGGTAAAACGAAGTAAAACTGCTAATAAACTAGCAAAACTGCAAACCAATGTAAATTGCAAAGCGTAATTACAATGTTGCGAACAGGGTGTCATACTGTACTATAATAATTCCAGTATTATAGTATAGTATAGTATGACCATACAATACTATACTACAATCAGTTTTGGCATTCCAGTATTATACTATACTATACTAGAATTCGAAATCATTCACTCATACTATACTATACTATACTGTAATTCAAACCATACTGGAAAGGTATTACAGTATAGATTTTATCGATTTCCACTGCAAATTCGGCGGAGCGCTGCTGTATTCTGACCAAATTTGTTCAAGTTTTCACTACAATTGCATAAAACTTTTGTAAATGGAGCAGATATAAAACCATTGCGGCCTTAAGTGGACAATTGAGGACATCAAAGCTGGCATTTTGGACATGATTTTCATATTTTTCAGTGGACTTCTATACTGGAATTCTATTCTAGTACTATACTACAATTCATGAATTGCCGCCTATACTGTACTATACTATACTACAATTCACAGGGAATGGTAATACTATACTATACTATACTGTAATTAAAAATCGCTCCTCCATACTATACTATACTATACTAGAATTAAAATGAATTCCAGTATGACACCCTGGTTGCGAAACTGCTATGAAACGTGTAGACCTTTACTAAACAAATGAACAGAAAAGTAGAAACAAAAGTTTTGATTGAAATGGACAAAACACTGGTAAAAGAAAACAAAGATGAATATAATTAAAACACCGATTAATGCGAAGCAATGACCGACTGACCGGAAGCCCTTGAGTCCAAGCTTGGGTATGTAGTGCTTCATGATGTCTCCGATGGTGCCCTCGAGATTGGTGACCACGCTGTTGTTCTCCCTCAGGTTCGTGATGGACACCAGCACCTGAGAGGAGTGCCACTCCAGTTGCTAATACAGAAAGTTTTGATTTGGCTCTCGGGCAAACTGGTATGTAGTTGGCCGAGGAAACTCAAACGGGGTTCTGATTCTGCAGTGGTGTTTGACGGGACTGAGGGCGTGCGCGACGTTCATAGATACCGCCCGCCTACATAACTGTCTACGAAACAGGCACTGAGATACCGTAACCCTCCAGAAAACACCCCTTCTAATCTAATACCACTGCCCTGAACACCATCCCGTAGAAGATGAAGGGGAGGGGGAGACTCCTATTGGAGGATACACACAGTCAACTTCATCTCGCACATTCATTCAATAGTCGTGTACTCAGTTGTGGCAGAAGCTTCTTCACATCAGTGATCGCTCACCCTTCCCCAGATCCTGGTCTGCATCACAAAGGTGCCCGACTGCTGAACCTCCGTGACGACCAACTCGGCCGTCGTCTCCGTCTTCGGCGGCACTTTGATGCTGCTGTCCACTCCCCAGACGACTTCCTGAATGGGTGAAACTTGCATTGGAAACATGTTTGTTAGCATTGGCGGAGATTTCGTACGCCTATCTAGTCTGTCCTACAATATTAAATTTTGTTCAATTCTCTGTTTCGGGCTGTCATACTATTCCATTCTTCCCTTGTCAATCGTATTCTGCATTATTTGACCATAATTGTTTCTGTCAACAGCACACCTCTTCAACCGTATCCTCTCCAATGTTCAGCAGGCTCATTTCAGCCTTGAAACCCGCGTTCGCTTCAAGAATTTCACAGGGCGTCTTCAAGGAAAGCCCAAACTCGGCCCCACGACTGAAGCCCTGCTCGACGGCGATGGTGGCGGCCGAACGAGTGGTTCGTTCAGTCTTGAAGGAGTACTCCTGCTCTTGACTCGTGCTGTTGGCAAATCGAGTTCGGAACAGGACCTGACAGAGGAACCAACGAGTGAGTAACGGTACGACGACGACGACGACGACGACGACGACGACGACGACGACGACGACGACGACGACGACGACGACGACGACGACGACGACGACGACGACGACGACGACGACGACGACGACGACGACGACGACGACGACGACGACGACGACGACGACGACGACGACGACGACGACGGCGACGGAGACGAGGACGACGACGACGACGACGACGGCGGCGGCGGCGGCGGCGACGACGACGACGACGACGACGACGACGACGACGACGACGACGACGACGACGACGACGACGACGACGACGACGACGACGACGACGACGACGACGGCGGCGGCGGCGGCGACGACGACGACGACGACGACGACGACGACGACGCCGACGACGACGACGACGACGACCGCTTCCCACCTGGGGCTGCTGCTGCTTCTTGGGCACTCCTCCATTCTGCTGTCCCATTCCAAAGCTGGGGACGATCTGGTAGTCGGGCGTCTCGAAGTTGAACCTGACGTTCCTCCAGTTGATGGTGAACTGCAGCACTTCGTCGGGGATCTTCTTCTGGTCTCCCACCTTCGTCATGCGCCACATATCCTTGGCCCACACGTGGACAATCTCCTCCAAATCGGGAATGTTCTCGCCCTTCTTCCCAGACTGAGCGACTGAGGCGCTGGCCGACATATTGCCTCCGCCGATGTAACTGACTGAGGGCTCGCGACGAGACTGAGATCTGCGAATAAGAGGTTACGGGCAGAGTTTTATAGCAGAAGAGGGCAGAGATTTTATTGCTCGCTCGGCTACATGTCCAGATGTGCTTTGCAGTGGCTGACGTGGCTACAATTTGCATTCAGAAACCACTGCGAGCGAAGCACCTCGGCGAAAAGCAACACAGGAGGGAAGGCATTGCCAATTTCCTCCAATGGCTTCTCCGCTGCCAAATCCACTCAAATTCCCTTTAGCAGATTCGAGCGGAGATTTAGCCGCGCAATCGCTGGGTATATCACAGTAGACAGAGAATCGAATGAGCAGCAAGCTACATGCTAATGTGCAGGCTAGCCGTACAAGCCGCTCGCGCGCCTACGCAGCTGAGCCGTCAAACTTGCCACTCGTCAAAGAAATGACTAACTAAATGACGAAAAAATAATGACTAAATGACTGGCAAAAACACTCGCGCAAAGGTAATCGGAGAATGTAAGCATGTGAAGTTAGTCATGGGCTTGTGTAGGTGGAGAGTACACAAGACTACGAAAACTAAACGTCGGATTGACCGGAAGTGTGTGTATACGGCTCGACAAGATAAGACAGATGTGGG
>JASAMZ010002614.1:0-12912 GCA_030248115.1 Linhomoeus sp. GSCO2_2
AGTCGAAATTCAAAGGTTTGAATTGCGCGCGCTACAGTAACCCGAAGGTCCAAAACGCAAAACGGCTCTAACACGCTCGTTTTACGTCGTAGAGCGGCGTGCGATAGGTCAACTAAAAGGTCTCGACGTGCTCTTTCGTTTGGCATTAAAAATTATCTTAACTACGCAAAGACGCACCACGAAAAGCGACATTCTCGCGTTTTTGACGCAGAAATCGCTCTAACTTCGCTCGAGCGTGCGTCTTACGGAGACGATCTAGGTTTGGTTGGATAGCTCTCGACTCACTGATCATTTGTTCTTCTATTGGTCGAAACTCAAAAGTTTGAATTTCGGGAGCTACAGTAACTCAAAGGTTTAAAACGCAAAACTTATCTAACTCGCCCGTCTTCGGTCATAGAGAGACGATCTTGAGTTCGTTGAGTAGGTTTCGGCACACTGATAACTCCGTTAAGAGAAGTCGAAGTTCAAAAGTTTGAATTGCGCACGCTACAGTAACCCGAAGGTCCAAAACGCAAAACGGCTCCAACACGCTCGTCTTACGTCGTAGAGCGGCGTGCGATAGGAAAACGTCTCGACGTGCGCTTTCACTTGGCTTAAAAAGTTTGATAATTGCGCAAATACGCACCACGAAAAGCGACATTCTCGCGTTTTTAGCGTAGAAATCGCTCTAACTCGCTCAGCGTGCGTCGTAGAGAGACGATCTTGAGTTTGTTGAATAGGTTTCGGCACACTGATCATTCGGTTAAGAGAAGTCGAGATGCGAAAGTTTGAATTTCGCGAGCTACAGTGACCCAAAGGTTCAAACAGCAAATCTGCCCTAACTCGCTCGTCTTACGTTGTAGAGCGGCATTCGTTCGACCACTTGAAAGCTTACGTTGAGGCAGTTGTTGAACGGTCATTCCTAAAGAAATACTTTTGTTTTTTTAAACCCTTGTCTTACGAACAACTTTGTCTGCTAAAAAAATTAATCCCGGTCGATCCCACTGTTGCCCTGCAACAACCGATCAGAAATGCGTGTGTCTTGCTCAAAAAAAATAGTTCCGGGCGATCCCAATGTTGCCTTGTGTGACGATGTGGTGTGTTTGGTTTCCTGTCTTACGTGTTTGTAATACTGCGTCGGCCATTCGCTTCGTATTGTATCTCTGCGGGTAGCCTAGTCCCTGTCGTTGCGACATTCTCTTTGATCTTGTCTAGATTGCGCTCCCACTCCCAGGTAACCAGATTTGTCCTGAGGCCCATATCCCGCGTGGCACTCTCGCTTATCTACCCTGCATAAATAGGCCGCGATCGCAGTGCTTCGTCGTCGAGTGTTTCTGTCGAGTTTTGAGCCTATGCTGAGTTTCGCATTGTCTCGACCGTCGTTGCCCAGTTGGGCCATTGTAGTTGTTTGTGAATAGAAAGCGCCTAGAAAACGGACACGAAAGTGTAACGGCCAGGGCTAAGGCCCGGAGCCGCACGGAGCATCTTTACTGGAGCCGTTAGTTGGGGCTGAAGTTTCGTTCAAAGCCTTAGAGGCTGTCTTGCCTTGGAATTTTGGATTTGGCTAGCATCGAGTGACTCTGCAGCCAGGAAGGCTAGCATCGAGGTCTCTGCAGTCCAAGTAGTTCGTGCCGCATTATGGCCAATACTACTTCTCTGTTATTCGCCTGATCTTTCTGAAATTCAAGAGCAGTGTGTCGGCTAGCATCGAGTAACTCTGCAGCCGAGAGGAGGGAAGGCTAGCATCGAGCTCTCTGCAGCCCTGTATTGTGGCTCGTGTTGCAGTATAACGAAAGCCACCTTTTGTTTGAAGGCCCGGGCGGCCAAACTGTCCAGACGGACAATACTTTTCTACCAGCATTGAGGCAGACCTCTGCGGACATACTAATTATACCAGCATCGAGGCCGACCTCTGCGGACTTTTGTAGCCTCCGCCGTATTATGGTCGGCTGCAACAATCTCTGAATGTCTTGCGGTAGCTTCTGCTGCACTATAGTCGGCTACCCTCTAATCGCACATCATTGCAGCCAGCATTGAGGCAGACCTCTGCGGACATACTAATTATACCAGCATCGAGGCAGACCTCTGCGGACCTATTGTAGCCTCCGCCGTTTTATGGTCGGCTACATCAGTTTCTGAATCTGTCACGGTAGCTTCCGCTGCACTATAGTCGGCTACTCAATAATCACACTGCATAAACCAGCATCGAGGCAGACCTCTGCGGACATATAGCCAGCATCGAGGCAGTCCTCTGCGGACAGGAGGGGTTAATGCTGCATTATAGCCCACTTCACTAGCTTTCTCGCAGAACTATTGATTGGCGACTGACGCTGCACTACAGCCGATGTCGTTTGTCCTGGTCGGACAACGAATTTGCTAGCCCCATTGACTCTGAATACTGCGAAAACAGAGAAGCGCCGTGGCACGGCGATTGTTTCGCACGATAATGAGCACCGCTAATACTTCGCCCTCTAGTAGGCCCACGGTCAATGGTGACGGTACTGTCACAGTGTCGCCCGAACAGTTTCAGCGAATCACACAGGCCATGCAACGGTTCGAGGCCCTCGAACAGCATTTGATTGCACAGCGGGTCAATTCTGTGGCGCCGCAGGACGCCTCGCCGTCCGCTAAATCGCCTACCGCAACGATGGCAGATAAGCTCGCCTACAAGGAACTGATACGGTTCCCGCCCTACACGGGAGACCCCTCTGCATCCGTTGACAAGTTTCTCACGTGGGTCAAGCGAGTGTTCAAGCAGTGCGGTGTAATTGATGCTTCAAAGGCAGAATTGTTGTGCCAGAGGTTAGACGGAGATGCGTCAGCTCACGTAGCTACAGTAGCCGTTCATACGCGAAATAATTTCGACCTACTCTGCAAATCGCTGCGCACTCGTTTCCAGAGAGAAACTGATCGCGCCGTGTATTATTGGGAACTAATTAATCGCGCGCAACGAGAGCATGAAACTGTGACGGAATTTGCGAACGCGATCCGAGATTTGGCGGAAATTGCCCTTGGAGAAGGGTGTTTGGACAGACAGGGTGCCGCCAACGCTAATATCAACTGCGAAACAATTCTGAGGGAAACGTTCAGAGTGGGATTACGAGCAGAAATTCGAGATCGTGTGCTAGACCTTCGGCCGCTAAGAGAGATGTCGTTCGAGAAATTGGTTGACTGGACGGCCTCAATGGTTGGCAGGCTGGAAGCCGAAGGCCGATTAGGAGGGAGAGGTAGCACACAATGGGCGTCATTTGAATCTAACGCCTTCGCGAGCAGTGCTCGCCCTCATTATTTCTCACAATACAGTGAATTAGCGCAACAGGCTGAAGTGAGCGAAATAGGAAATGCCGAAGTAGTCGGCATTGGATTCTATAGAGAAGCCAGCGACCACGCTCCCCAGCAGGACGTTTCTCTGAATAATGGCTTTGGACAAACTTCAGTTCAAGAACCCCTAGGATGTTTCCGTTGCGGTTCCTGGTACCACTTCGTTCGTCATTGTCGCGAACCCATTGACGAACTCGAGCTCGCAATTGGTGAGTCTGACAGCGCAAATTACGAGGCGCACAGTGCCGAAGTGCAAAATTCTGCGATCAACCACAACAGCGAGAGCTGGCAGTCAACTGAAGTGCACACTGCAAATTTGCTGGAATCCTTGTCGTGGCGTCTCCAGAGATTGGAATCGAATGCTGTTGACCGCGAGCTCAATACCACGCGCTCAGAAACAGTGGTTCATGCATCCGATGTGGAAGTTCCTGGCGACGAGTATTTCGAAAGCCAAAGAAGGGCTGAGACAAGCACTAGCTCAATCAATAGTGTACGACGGGAAGAGAACAATCACGGGACCCCAACTGCTGAGTCATTTCACGCTTGGTGTGAAATTCGCGCCCGCAACTACACCTTATCTAGAGTGTCAATGCCCGGCCCAAGTCTTTTCGATCGGCAAGAGGAGCACCGCATTGGCCAAACAGGCGCGCAAAAGAATCCGAAGAGTGCCCCCGTTACCTCTTCGGCGAAAAGTGGACGCATCCTCCCATCATCAACTCAGGCGCCTCCTCAGCACACGTTGGCGAGCGACGACTACTGTACGTCACCTCCACTGCGGACACGACGAACCGGAACTCGAAGACTTCGCCGCCGCAACCCGTCAGCAGTCAAGGACACTCCCGCCACACCCAATCACCAGCCGTGGACTCTTCAACAGCAGCCGATCACCAGCGTGGACGAGGACGACCGGAACTCCGGCAGGACCACCGCCCTTGGCAAGTCAACTGATCCAGCTAAACTTACCATGGATTCTGGCAACACTGGACCCTATTCCCTCGACCCCTACGGTTCCCTGGACCAGTGGCAATTTGGGACCCTGCATCCCCGCTACAGCTGTCACATGGAAGCTTCACGTCTGCCCACGTATTGTAAGCGTTTCGCCTGTCTTGTCGTCTGATTCCTGCGTGAGTACATAAATGCCTGTCGCTGTGTAACCTATCTATATTGCTTGAATTGAAGTCATCCTTAAGCCGTTGCTCTTGGCTTCTCGCTGCTGCCGTCTCTATACCTTGTGCGTTCTCAGTTTTGCAAAGTGTCGTGTCTACATAGGTACATAGTGTAGTCTTAGTCGCGTGGACGCGACTTCCCATTAAGGGGAGGTGTGACGATGTGGTGTGTTTGGTTTCCTGTCTTACGTGTTTGTAATACTGCGTCGGCCATTCGCTTCGTATTGTATCTCTGCGGGTAGCCTAGTCCCTGTCGTTGCGACATTCTCTTTGATCTTGTCTAGATTGCGCTCCCACTCCCAGGTAACCAGATTTGTCCTGAGGCCCATATCCCGCGTGGCACTCTCGCTTATCTACCCTGCATAAATAGGCCGCGATCGCAGTGCTTCGTGTCAGAAGTAGCGCATGAATAGTGGACTCCGGGCGGGCGCGCGTCATATCGGAAAGGCTTCGAAATACTTTACAAAGATATCCACTCTTTTACTCTTCCACTTTAAAACACTCACAAACCACTCTGTATTAATAAAACAACTCAACTTTTTTTCGCCGCCCCCCAGTGCGGCGAGTATATATTAAAACAACTCAACTTTTTATACTCCACAAAAAAGTGTGGAGTATATAGCGTTTGTGCGCGAAACGCAGAAAGTTTGAGTCAGCGGCGTTCGCGCGTGAAGCGGCCGATTTCCAAACGGTCTTTTGCGTTGGGTAGGCCTAGTAGGTGGGCAACCTGCACGACATATGGAGTCACGCTCCGGGACCACGTTCGCGGGAAATTCAACCAGGCAAGTCGTCCAGGGGACGCAGTATACTCCACAAATTTGAACTCCTACGCATGCTGACTCCTATGCTGTTGTGGCCTCCTGGCACCCCCAATCGCAAAGGTAATGCTGAATTCGTGATCTACATCCCAAAATACCCCAGATTCGACATACAACACCCCTAGTTTCCTATGAACTCTGGGAACTGAAATTCTGCACTTGGGGTACGGTAGCATACAAATTCGTCGTAGGTATGTTCAAACATCATCTATACACTGAACAGATGCCAAATTCGTAATCAGCGCCCCCGAAAACCCCGAAATCGAGCATAATATTGGCAAAGTCGACCCGACGCCCAAAATTCAAACCAACGCGGCAGGGATACTGTAGCTCTGCAAATTTTTCAAAAAACTTTTCTGGGCCAGATTTAAGCGCAGAATCGTTTGAAACCACTTTTGGAACGATTCGGCAACGCATTCGAGCGCTATAGACGCCGAAATGCGAAAATCGCAATTTTCGACCCCGGAGTCGAAAAAGTCGCAGTGTAAGAAAGTTTTTTGTGTTTCGCCCGATTTTCTCCGTTCATGGCTCATTCGATAGAGGACATCTGGGAAGGAGCACCAAGAGTGGTCTCGCCGCTCTAGCTGCTACCTAGCTCGCACAGCAGCCCGTCAAAGTCGACCCGGGGCCAAAATTCGCGAATTTTTCAAATTTGGCGCCAAAATGGGTCCCGCAGCGATCCAATTCTTTTTTTGCGTGTTCGGCACTATCGAGGGCTACAACATATCAAAAGATAGTATATATCATTATATGCAACTTTTTCGAGTTCTACCCTGTGTAACCCATTTTTCAGTACTTTGAAAATTTAAATTTTTGAATTTCCCGCCAACGGGGTCCCGCAGCGTGACCCCATATGTCGTGCAGGTTGCCCACCTCCTAGGCCTACCCAACGCAAAAAACCGTTTGCAAATCGGCCGCTTCACGCGCGAACGCCATCCGGTTAAAATTACTGCGTTTCGCGCACAATCGCTATATACTCCACACTTTTTTGTAGAGTATAAAAATCTAAATTTTCAAAGTACTGAAAAATGGGTTACACAGGGTAGAACTCGAAAAAGTTGCATATAATGGTATACACTATCTTAAGTATCTTTTGATATGTTGTAGTACTCGATAGTGCCGAACACGCAAAAAAAGAATTGCATCGCTGCGGGACCCATTTTGGCGCCAAATTTGAAAAATTCGCGATTTTTGGCCCCGGGTCGACTTTGACGGGCTGCTGTGCAAGCTAGGTAGCAGCTAGAGCGGCGAGACCACTCTTGGTGCTCCTTCCCAGATGTCCTCTATCGAATGAGCCATGAACGGAGAAAATCGGGCGAAACACAAAAAACTTTCTTACACTGCGACTTTTTCGTCTCGGGGGTCGAAAATTGCGATTTTCGCATTTAGGCGTCTATAGCGCTCGAATGCGTTGCCGAATCGTTCTAAAAGTGGTTTCAAACGATTCTGCGCTTAAATCTGGCCCGGAAAAGTATGTTTCAAAAATTTGCAGAGCTACAGTATCCCTGCCGCGTCGGCTCGAATTTTGGGCGTCGGGTCGACTTTTGCGATATTATACTCGATTTTGGGGTTTTCTGGGGCGCTGATTACGAATTTTGCATCCGTTCAGTGTTTAGATGATGTTTGAACATACCTATGACAAATTTGCATGCTACCGTACCGCAAGTGAAAAATTTCGGTTCCTGGAGTCCATAAGAATTTAGGGGTGTTGTATGTCGATTCCGGGGTTTTCGGGGGCGCTAATTCCGAATTCGGCATTAGTTTTGCTCTCCGATACGTCAGCAGGCCAAAACAGCATGGGAGTCACTATGCGTAGGAGTTCAAATTTGTGGAGTATACTGCGTCCCCCGGACGACTTGCCTGGTTTAAAACAGCTTGTTTTGTATGCAGCGTTGTCTGCCAGTGGCACAAGAAGTGTCGTTACCGATGGCAGAAATATGCCACTTTCACGTTGACAGTCTCAAGCACAGCAATGTGGACATAGTATGTAACTGGATTCTCACATTCTATTCTGCATCTAATTCTACCTATTTCTCGTGTCAAGTCAGTCTAGAAGGTGTCGGCCTCTGTTGCAGGTGGTCATGGTGCCAGACAGTCGCGTGGAGGAGGAGGTGAGGGCGAAGGCGACGCTCTGCCTCGACAGCCTGACACAATTCCGCCCAGAGCTATTCGGACTCCCAGCCTTTCCCACTGACAAGACGGGAGATGCGACCGCATGATAGTAACTGTTTGATAGTCCAAAGGCTTGTTGACCTCTACTGTTGTGCGACTTGCAATTTGCTGTTGCCTGTTGCGGTTGTTCACTGGATTTGCTGTTGAAATTCTAGTCAGGGTGGTGGTGTTATAGTATAGCCAAGCTACACTACACTGCACACGAAGTGAAATCGACAGCAGCTGAAGTTGAAAGAGGCGACCTTCGAAACCGAACTTCGCGGGCAGCGTTTCTTGTGGGTTGAAAACAGAAAGACGACAACGCGAGAGAGAGGGAGAGAGATCGGCGCCAGTGAGCTTTTCGTGTCTGTCGCCGATCAAATTTCCAAACAGCCGGCCTCAGGTGCTCGCTCGCCCAACGGCAACGCAATCCGCCTTTCCCCATTTTGCCTTCCACGAAAGTAGAAGGGAACGCGAGACGGTTCATTAGGGAGAACTGACAGAGAGAGAGAGAGAGGTCGCTAGGTCAAACTTGGTCTCCTGCCACTTTTGAGTGGAATATGCGCGTTGGAAATGGAGGGCAGCGGAGAGTGGGCGCGCGAGCCGTTCTCTTTGTTTGCTCAGACCCTGGCGCTTGCGTGATACGGTCACCTCCTTGACAGCTACGCTCGCGTGGACTCTGCCGCCTTATCTTTGGTGGTAGAGGGCCCTGAAGTGGCCTCTCTTGTCATCTGCGCTCATATCCCAGCGATTTACTCCATCCTCTACTTCCCCTTCCTGGGCGGCTGGGTAGACAGTTGCGCAAACTGCCC
The DNA here is from genome assembly GCA_030248115.1 of Linhomoeus sp. GSCO2_2. Classification (NCBI taxonomy): domain Eukaryota; kingdom Metazoa; phylum Nematoda; class Chromadorea; order Monhysterida; family Linhomoeidae; genus Linhomoeus; species Linhomoeus sp. GSCO2_2. The sequence continues at coordinate 8,248 of JASAMZ010002614.1, forward strand.
TTAGCCCGTTGAAAGGAGGGCTCCCGCAGTTGGTTTCTGTCCTTTCCGTTTCTTTTGATCTCCCTCTCCTTCTCTGAAGTCCAGGCGTTGTTTTTGGGGAGGAGGAGGATAGGGTAGAGAGTGCAGACTCGGGACTCAGTCAGCCAGGAAATTGGCCAGGCGGCGACTTTACAAATCGCGTCGTTTCGCCGTTAGCGAAAGGCCATTTGGCGCAGTTGCGAACGAGCCGCAGGCTTACACACAGACGCTCTCTTCCTCCATCTGCTTCCGCGGCCGAGACTGGGTCGTCGACACTGATTTATACTCCCCCACGGACCGACATGACTAGCGATCGGTTGTCAACGGGTGAGCTGACTGCTCCTGACGCCAAACCTTTTCTGTTCTTCCTTGGTTTAAGAATGTTGTCTTACACAATGGAAAGAGCTTCAGCCTCCTCTGCGATCATAGTCCTGTTGCTGGTGTCCTTGACGTCAGCGACGGAGCTGCGTCGTTGCTGCAGCATGGGCGACCAGGCCTTCCATCGACAGAAGAGCTGCTCCGCCTACGAGCGCTCATCCTCCTCCTCCTCCATCTCCTCCTTGGGTCAGAGGGCCTCGCGCACATGCAGAAGGGCCGCCTCGGTCTGCTGCCTAAGAGCCGCACTGGAGGCCAAGTGCACAGACGGCCTGAATCAGGCCAAGGCCACCAACACCTGCAGCAGTTTGACAATCAGCGCCGGCTCCTTTGGCGGCGCCGTGCAAAAGGTGATCATTATTTGGATACGGCAGGCAACATCGCCAAAGGTGTCTTTGCGCTTCACATATGTACGCATGTACGGTATGCGAACTGTCATAAAACTGCACCGAATTCGAAAGCCATGTTCCTTCTGTGTCAGGAGTGCTGCGAGTGCTGTCGTCTGGCGCAGGAGCTGTCGTCTGAGGGTCAGTCGTGTCGGCAGGCGCCTGCCGGCTTCGGTCGCTCCTGCAAACTCTCCTTCGAGAAGTGCTGCAGCCGACGCGTCGACTACACATACGCTCCGCCCCCTACCTACACCAGTCAGTCTGTTATGTATACTGCAGTTGCAGAGGACGTATTCATTAATCCGCTGTCTTTAGGTAAGTGCCATGTAGATACTTGTCCTCATACTTTCACACCTACTACCCACTGTTATGTATCAGTGTCCCCTGGAACCGTGGGAGGTTCTTCGGGTGGAAGCAGTGGTGGCGGTCGGTGTACAACGACAGAGAATCTGTGTGAGCAGCGCTGCACCGACCCTGGACGAGGCTCCCTCATCTGCTCCTGCAGAGACGGCTACTCACTGGCTGCTGACGGCCGCTCTTGTCTTGGTCAGTGGCAGAGTTTGTGTCAGCAACTGGCATTGGCTCAACTCATATTTGCGCCGTCTTCGAAGAATACTGTCACGTCAAGTACACAGCCTATCAAATAATTTCTTTTGCTAAACTGCAAAAGTACCCACGTCTACGACAAGTTATTCAATGGGTCATTGATTTTCGATTTGCCGCAACTCTAGCGATGCTGTATCATTATGTTATGAATTTAGTTCTATCTACATCATTAGTGAAACACGGTTACAGTAGCCGCTAATGGTGTGACGACTGAGGGGAAAGCAATGTGTAGGTAGCGCCGTCGCTTTCGTGATAGTGGGGCCAGTTCGCAATAGTATACAAGGTAGTTGTATTGTGCCCTCTGCGAAAGTCGTGGTAGTCCCGTGGTGGTGGTGGTCGTAATCTCAGTTCGATGTCCAAAGTCGCCTCTAGACGTGGACGAGTGCACTTTGGGCAGCGGCGGCGGGGCCAGCGCCGAGGAGGACGGCAGCGGTTCCGTGGGCGTCTGTGCCGAAAGCGAGCAGTGCATCAACACTCCAGGCTCATACCGCTGCAGAGCCATCGCCGGAACTGGGTCGCAGCGCCAGCCGCTATTGCCCGCCCGGCTACCATCGGTCGGGCACTGGAGAAAGTGGCGAATGCGTCGGTGGGTAGACGTCTGGATTCAGCCAGACATACAGAAGTCCCTGCATGAACTGTCGCCCGCATGATTACTTGTTGTGCACGGTGTGTGCGTGTTGTGAATCATGCATGATTGCCTGCTCTACGCGCAGACGTGGACGAGTGCTCGTCGGAGGAGCGGAGTCCCTGCGGCCCCAACGAGCACTGTCTGAACACGGCCGGCAGTTACAGTTGCCACTGCAAGGTCGGCTTCACCTGGAGCGCCGAGCAGCAGCGCTGCATCGGTTGGTGTTTGCATAATGCATGTCTCTATGTGTGCAATTTGCCAGTGCATGATGTGTCATGTGCGTCAGACCTGGACGAATGCCTGCTGGCAACGGACACGTGCGCGGTGACGCAGCGATGCCACAACACCCCTGGCTCCTACAAGTGCCTGCGACTGCTCAGCTGCGGCACTGGCTACTATCTCGACAGCGAGACTGACCAGTGCAGAGGTCTCCTCGACTTTCAGCCATCCAGCCCGCTTCCCTCTATCTATGTATTCGTCAACGCATGTCCGGAGGCATACCATATGAAACGCTTCGGTGCTGTTGTATGAATGTAGCAACTGTAGTATGCGAACGATAAACCTCCATACAACTAACTGGCAGTCTGGACTTCATTCTCAGTTCAGTGACGCGTATGTGCGATTGGGAGAGGAAATAATTCCATACATAACCGTTAGTTCTTACTGACCCTTATGGTCCATCCACTGCATCAGATGGGCGGCTTCTGTTCAGACGTGGACGAGTGCGTTCTGGGAACGTACAACTGTCCCAGTGGCTTCCGCTGTCGGAACATCCAGGGCAGTTATCGGTGCGATGTGGTCCGCTGTCCCTACGGACAGAAAGTGGACCCTGGGACCGGCGCCTGTCGTCAGGTCCACTGCCCCACCGGATACAGACCCGACTCCGACGGCAACTGCCAGGGTCTGTGAATTCAAACAGAGTGACTTTCTGGCCTCTCAAGCCCGACTTCTGTCTGCTCTTCTTCACAGACATGGACGAGTGCGCCAGCGTGTCCCGCTGTCGTCCCCACGAGGAATGTATCGACAGTCCCGGCTCCTATCGCTGCCAAGCCAAGCCCAACTACTGCTCCCCAGGCTTCAGACTCGATCAGGCCACCGGCGTCTGTCTTGGTCCGTTTTGACTGAGCTTTTTCATGTTGCATGTACGGCTGCTCAACACGTTGTGCAGACGTGGACGAATGCCGAGAGGGAACCAGCTCCCTGCATCAGAGGAGATTGTGTCAACATGGATGGAAGCTACCGGTGCCGCTGCTCCGCCGGCTACGAGTACGACTTCATCACGAAGACTTGCAAAGGTGACGGCCACAGTAAGGGTCTATGTCACCACTTGAGTTTACTTCTGTGCCCTGTGCAGACGTGGACGAATGCCAGAAGTTCGACGGGCGCGTGTGCTCGTTGAATGGGCGTTGTGAGAACACAATTGGATCCTTCCTATGCCACTGCAACACCGGCTATCAACTGGGCGCCGACGGGCGCACTTGCGAAGGTGATTGGCCACGTTTAGTCCACTCCCAGATTCCTACAGTATACCACCATCCACTTTAGACATCAACGAGTGCTCGACGACCGGCTCGTCCCTCTCCCGTTCCCACCGCTGCATCCAACCTGCCGGGCTCCTACCAGTGTGCCTGCGAGCCAGGCTACACCCTCAATGCGGCTGACTCACGCTCCTGCGAGGATAGTGACGATGTGCACCGTCTGGAAGGGCGCCGGAGAGCAACATCTGCATGGGCGCATGCGTCAACACTCCAGGCTCCTACAGATGCCTCTGTCCCCCGGGATACCAGATGGACCCCTCTGATGGGAGGACCTGCAAAGGTGCAGACGGTCCTGAATGAACGTAGTCAGAAAGATACGTAGGCAATACTTGACCCCAGTCTTGTCCCAGACGTGATCAAGTGCAAGGCGGGCGAGTGCTCAGCCAACGACAAGATCTGCGTGAACACTCTCGGGTAACTTCAAGTGCCACGACGTCCGCTGCCCAGACAACTACGCTAGAGAACGAGAAGTTCAAGAACTTGGTCTGGGAACTTTCACTTCTTCTTGGAGTGAATGTGCTGTTCTGCATGACTTATTTGCTAGGTAGTTGAGCGTGCCGCATGCAGTATGACACCGCATGTTGTCGCATTTATCGCATGCATGCGCGTGTCGACCTTCAGTTGTTGCAACCGCCAGCCTGCCCTGTGCACGACGACGAACCGCCGTTGCCGAGAGCGCTCCAAGCAGTTCTGCCATCAGGGCGTGGCTCTTCCCAACAAGGCTCCCTTCGGTCCCAGGATCAGCAGCGTGCCACTGTTCACTCTGAAGGGGCCGGCGGTCCACTCGACCAAGGTCAACTTCGAGCTGGACCTCACGGACGCCAGGGGCAGAGGGCGCCAATGTTACCACGGCCACAAGAGAGGACTTCCTCATACAGAAGGGGCCGACGTACAACTCGGCTGTGGTGGCACTCCCGAAGCCCCCTGGACGGGACCCCAGCAGGTCCACCTGAGTCTCGAAGTCAGGGTCAAGCACTGCAGGCATGCTCACCGACAAATACGTCCACCAATCATCGTCAGCGTGGCCCAGTACGGACTCGGCACCTTCAACCGGCCTTGATCCAAGCACTGACTATTGCATTACTTGATTGATTTGCTGCTGATGTCGATCTGC
>JASAMZ010002615.1:0-16197 GCA_030248115.1 Linhomoeus sp. GSCO2_2
AGCGCCTTTCAACTTCAACTTCAGGGTGTCATTCAGCTAGTGTGTGGAATCACTCTCCTCTGCTTCTTTCTTTCCGTGACTGAGGTGGAGTCCTGCCTGCCTTGCTGGGGCGACATCGTGACATTCGACCATCTGGGGAATCCTAGTCAGTTGGGCACCGTAACCCTTAGAATGACTCCACAAACTGCACGAATGACCGCTGCAAACATCTGTAGCCGTCCACAAAACCTGCGGCGAAGAGGAAGAGCACGAAGAGGAGCCAGAAGAACATACGGAAGAGCCGCATCCGACAACCAAGCGCCGCCGCACAAGACCCACTAAGGAGCCGCATGCAACTCGCGAACCGGACGATCACACCAAAGAACCGGCCAATGGCGGTCTGGGAGCGCACTGCAAATCCGCCATGATGCAGAAAGCCATTAAGAAGGTGTACAACAATGGTTTGAAGTAAATTATGAATTCCAAAAGCATAATAAATAATTGTTAAGGGTAAACTATTAAATGAATAATAGTATCAACAGCTAATCGAATACAAACTATAAAGCGATGATAGCAAATCTAGAATGCAGGAATAATGGACAATAAATTACATTAATTGATGCCAATTGTGAAATAAATAACGAAAGAAAATAAATACCTAGCACTGAATATACTTTTACAACAGAATACTTCTATAACATATTGCAATAGAAGTATTTTCTAGGAGGGTGAGCGAAGAGGGGGGGGGGGGTACTTTGAATGGGAAGGGAGGGGGGGGGGGGAGGATGGGTACTATTAGAGGCAAATGGCGCCTATTAGCGTACTACAGTAAGCTAAATAGCTTCACAACTTCTTTCCTAACGTTCTCCAGATCGTCTCCTTGGGGAACAGTGTCGACTTGGAGCAAGTGGCTTTAGAAGTGCGCGCCGAGATCCAGAAAGAAATCGGCGGCAACCCGCAAGCCATCTGCAGTCCCTACAACGATTTCGGCTGGACTATATTCGCCAGAGGGGGCAGAGTCTGCAAGTACAAGGGCGAGAAACTGACCTGTCTCGCGTGGATGGACTGATTGTTTGACGTTATTGTCGTGTTTGTGGAACTGTGAAAAACATTGTAACTACTGCCTACATACTCTGACTGAACATGTGACGGAAACGTGAGAGTTGCACTAGATAGACCAGGGGTGGCCATAGAAACTAATTTAGTTTCAGTTTCAGTTTCGGTTTTAGTATCTGAACTATAAAACTTGTACTGAAACTGAAATAAAAACTTACACTTTATAGTTTAATTAGGTAATTAAAAACTGAGTTTCAGTATTATGTACGATGCTCGTAGATGTGGGTGGCTACACGCCTTGCATAGTTGTTAACTCATAACTGTAAGGTGTATTTCGAGCTAATTCTTCTGTTTCTTCATCATGAACAAGCCATACCGCAAAATTGACCGAACGTGAGCCGGCGATACAGGTTAAATAGTGGAGTTTACACTAAAACTAGGTTCAGTTATGGCGATACAGGTTAAATAGTGGAGTTTGCACTAAAACTAGGTTTACACGGAAACTACGTAGTTTCGGAACCGCAGTATACTTATTGAAACTGAAACTAAAACTGAAACTAGTTTTAGTTTCTATGGTCACCCTGAGCTGAGATAGACTGGATTGATTACCACCTACGTATCGTAAGACCTCCAGTAAGCGGTCTACCCCTAAAGAGGAGTTTGAAATATTGTGAATTTATTGACGAGCAGACCGCTTTAGTGTTGGAGGTTTTGCCCGCTTTAGCGCAACGGCATCGTCTCTCGTCCCCTTGCGCTTCACAAAGTTACCGAATTAGGTATGCCACCATTACAGAGACAGCCATGGACATGTTACCGTGACTACCCGGATCCAGTGAAAACCCGGATATACGGGTTTTCTTTTCACTGGTCGACTGACTTAGTGAAAACCCGGATATCCGAGTTTTCACTGAAGACGGGTTCTCCCGGTCACAGATGTACCATGCTTGCTATTCACTCGCACGACAAATTTAGCGGCGCAACGTTTACGGAAGTATAGCACATACTATAACTGTGTCTGTTGACGACATCGCGCCACGCCTACGGCAGGAACTAAAGGAAGGACACGCGAATTCAAAGGACGCGTTAGCGTTAAGACGTCGCGTCGGGTCGCGCAATTTGGCAGTTCGCAGCGTTCGATGGACGAAACAACGTTCCCGCTTCCTGTGCATTTCTGCAGCGCTGGATAGATCAGAAGAGAGCTTGCCACAGTAGCCGCAATGGTTCGTTTGACCGCTAATTATTCTGACTGTCGTCAAAACAAATCGTATTACAGAACGCCAATCGAGTGCTTTGCCTCTTCATTCTCCTAGCAGCACTCTTCTTTGTTTCTGAAGTGCTGTCTTGTCCCCCCGGTCTATACGATGCCACCACCAAACCGACGGAGCGGCGCAGTAAGCCCCAAAAGAACCCAGACAACGATGGTTCTTCCAAGCGCGCTACTGGAGGGACGGGACGCTACTGCAAGTCTGGCACAATTCAGAAGACGTTGGAAAAGGTGGGCCAAATTAACGTACATAGCTCAAAACATTGAACTGAATTAAAGACTAAATTAAATTAAGAATACATTCAGTTCAGTCTGTTAAAAGATATGTTATGTTATGATCGTTAACAAATTAATTAAACAAAGTAACGCATCTAGGTTAAGCTGATCATAGCAAAATATAGTACAAAGACTTGCCACAATAATTAAAGTCGGCCATAACAAATTGCAAATTGATTTTGATTCGTTGTAATATGCGAATTACTTAAATTAAAACATGGTCAATAAGAAGAAGCATCGAGTCAAAACTAAAAAGGTTAGGTTCCATTCACTACAAGTTATAAAATCATACAAATGACATAAAATACAATAAAATTAAATAAAACTACTTAAAATATAATTAAATTTAATTAAAATTAGATGAAAGATTACTAAATTCAATTAATTTCAATTAATTACATCAAATATAATTAATTTAATTAAATTACACTCGATTTGAGAAAGCCTTCTGCGCAGGATGATGTATTCATTGGCATTTGTGGATGGCGTGCTCTGCGCAATAAACTTTGGTTGAGCTTTCGACGCTCAATCGGCGCCGTGTCAGAGCCTTCAGTATTTTGGACTGAATGCTCTGACGACGGCGCCCATTGAGCGTCGAAAGCTCAACCAAAGTTTATTTCGCAGAGCACGCCATCCACAAATGCCAATAAATTACACTCAAAAAAAATACATAAACACCAACAAAATTAAATTAGATTGCTTAAATTCAGTTGGAGAACGTCGGCGACCATCTCGACCTCGAGCAGCAGGCGATAGAAGTGGGAGAGGAGATCGAGAAGGAAGTGGGCGGCGTCGCCCAAGTGATCTGTAATCCCAACAACAGTTTCGGATGGAGCATACGCGCTCGAGGGGGCAAATTCTGCAAGTACGCCGGCAAAAGACTGACCTGCCTCGCTTGGATGGACTGAGAATGTTCTGTGGGGCATGATTATGGTATCAACTCAATACAATATGACGTGTTGATCGGACAATCGAGAGGGTTCACTGATTGTTGATCATTACTGGTTTGTTATCGTACCCGTGTACTCGTGTATTCTTCTCGCATGAGTTGCCCTGCACGCTACTCTGGAAAGGTGGTCGTAAGAGGCCATGCGTACGACTCTACATGCATACTCTGCACCTACTGTACATACAAATTGCGCACAAAGGCTCACTCGCAAATTTAATTGAACCGGCCGATGAACGCAGAATGAACACAGTTTGTTCGTTTTCAAAAAGCTCGCCCGCGTCGTGTGTGTGTGTGTGTCGTGTCGTCACGGGCGCTCCCAAGGAGTAGACGCATCCGTCTCCCGCGCGCTGCTGCGAAGCAACGGTGTACGCGCCGCGAAAAACTTTTCGCTGCGTGATCGCCCACCAGCACTGCGCGTCGCGTCGTGAAAATAGACCGCCGTTCTACTACTCTATAGGGGCTTCGCCTCACTGGCCACAGGAACAACAATGGTGAGCCGAGCTCTCGATATGTCATCTTGCCCGCGAGATGCGCAAAATGTTACTTTTTCGCGTCCAAATTGTACATTCCAGGTTTGCGCCACTCGGAGAAACTGGCTGCTCTGTGCCGCCGTTCTGTGCTACGTCTCAATCGTCGCCGTCGTCTCCTGTCCTCCAGGGGACGTTGTCCACGTGACACCAGACGACGACCTGGGTCAGTCAGTTGTGCATTCGATTTATGCGGCCTGCCGTCGGCATTAACTTCATAAGTACGGTAGGATACAGTATAGCTTCATCCCTGCGAATTCGCCTCACAGCGCCTCGCATATGTAATGTGAATGTGTGTGAACGTGAAGAGCGACGTACTGAGGTCAGTAGAAGCGCCCTTCCCTCGCCCACAACTTCAGTCATGCAGATGAGCGCAAGAGAGTGAACGAATTTACAGTAACCCCATGGTCAGCCAGACCCCACCAGTGTGCGTACCTGTGTACGTCGCATCGCAGTGCAAACATAGCAAAGAGCGTAAGACAATGACCATTCCAATCCATCTGTTTGTATATACAATGTACTACCGTATCTTTGCAGAGCCCGTGGACCCGGGCCAGACGGATGAGGAGATCGAAGAGTGGGAGAGGGAGCTGGAACTGGAGGAGGGTCGGCAGTGTCCCATAGGAGAGCTGCGCGACATCATCGTCGAGGTCGTCAGGGAGGGAGAGATGGACGACGACCCGCAGTCGGGAGCCAAGGCCGTCCAGGTGCGTTACAGTAATACTACAGTACTCTATTTGAAGACGACGCCACCTTCTGATCGTCCTGCGGGAGGCCTCTGGTGTTTCGAAGTGCAGCCTTCTTCACACGAAAACTGTGGAAGACGCTACACAGAGAAACTTGCGCAGACAAAGCGTAAACTCTTTGGGCATCGGACACCACATTTCAGCATTCAACACACAGACGCATTCACGCGAGAGTGCGATCTCAAAGCCCAAATTGGTTTTACTTGACTTGCCTAGCGGCATACGAGAAGTTGTGCTTTCGAGCGTCACTGGAAAGAACAGTTTCGTTTCAAACACGCTCGCGAACTGACAAATCATGATGGGTAATCGATGACAGGGATTGCACGTGGTGGGCGAAAAGTTGTGATCTACCTATTGTCTTCCAGTGGCAATCCAGGAGTTTGGATTGGGGGTGGCGGAAATTTTGGGCCACAGGGGGAGACCAAGATGCAGCAACAGTGCATCACATCTGTTTGCGCCGCAGACTCAAACAGGCGAAAAGTTTGCCGATTTTGGTCACTTCTGTTACAAAATTGCCTCAAAATAGCGCCGCAGGCGTTCAAAATTCGAGTCTATGACGTTAGAAAATAGCTATAGATGGCGCCGCAAGCGAAATTTTTTTGCTCTGGAGGTGCGCCGTGAAAAAGTTTATCCCTGGGAGATCCGCTGCTGTCGTATAGACTCGCCGTTCTGTTCTCAGGGTCGTGCCGAGCAGCGCATGGGCGGTCGTTGGCAGTCTGTGGTCAGTCAGTGTCCCTTCGCCTACGTCAACTGGTACAGCGGCGACAACCTCTGCAGGGCCAAGACTCCCAGCGGCATCCACCTGCTTCTGTGGAAGGACTGATGGACTCTGAGACTGTCGTGCAGTTGATTTTAGTACGCACCACAATAGCCATATAGCTAAGTGATGAACCGAGCGTCAAGGTGTGAGTGCGATGCGATGCCGTCTTGCTCATCGAAAACCTCTTTGCGATGGATAGTCTCAGTTTGCAGTCCGCTGCTGTGGTACTCCCATTTGCGCCTTTGGTACCTACATAATTCGAACGAAAGCGGTGTCGACTCGGGATAAACCGACCTTTGTTTTGAAGAGCACAGAACGTACATATGTGCAGTGACAAATGCAGTGCAGTAACCAAACAAGAACGCATTCGTGGTCACGATAGTCACTCATCAGAGACGACAAACAGCGCCCGAAAAGGATCTCGGCGCACAAAACTTTCGCAAAATGATCGAATGACAAACTTTCAATTTCCAGCCAACAACAAGCAAGAACAACAAACAAGTATGCAGAGCAAGAGGGCCCAAACAAGTAGAAGGCTTCAACAAAGGAATGAACAACAAGAGACGATGTCACTTCAGTCAGCAGAGCTTCAGAGGATCTCGATGGGACGCTTCTTTTTCAGTGGCGGCACAAAGACTGGCTCCTCCACAGGCTCCAGAGGCTTCCTCTGAACGACTGTCTGCTTTCAAGCAACCGACATAGTGCATGGTTCTGCACAGTCTTTCGGCATGTATAGATAACAATTTCGCACCTCTGTGTTACACCTATACGTCCTACGCCTACTGGTTCATTACCTACTCGAGTAAGAACCAACCGATCAACTATGAACTCCGCGCAGATAAACTATACAGGGTGTGGTTGGTCCTCGACCGAAGTTGTGCCAAAGTTGCTGCTAGGCAACCGAAACCACGACGTTTCCCGCGAATTCATATTTTACTGATCACCCAAGCTAACAGCTAACACGAATTCGAACCTTGGCCGCCTTTCCAAAGGTGGGCCTGAACCTTCCCTTGGGGTTCTCCTTGTCACTGTTCTGTTGCTGTTGCTTCTTCAGAGTGTTGTCGTCCATGAGACTCTGGAACCTCCCCTCCATCCTCCTCTTCGTCTGCTCCTCCTCTGTGACGCTCTTTTGCTGCTTGGTGTTGTTGTGGTCGTCGTTGTTGTTGTTGTGGTCGTCGTCGTCGTTGTTGTTGTGGTCGTCGTCGTCGTTGTGGTCGTTGTTGTTGTTGTTGCGGTCGAGAAAGAGCAGGCGCAGCTTCGGCTCCTCCAGGGAAGAGTTGCTCTGGGACTGGGGAAGGGACAATCTGCAAATGAATAGGCTTGTATTGTGAATGGAACACTGTACTTAGGCACTGTGACACTGAAGCACCGGCTAGAAATTAAGGTACTCTATCGTCCGTATAGCAAGCAGAAGCATTTCTCGTGGGTACTACTGTACTACTACAAAGTGGGTACTACTGTAGCATGCACGGGCTTTCACTAATGCTTGAAGTCGGCCAGGTTCCGGTACTCTGTAGTTGCTTTGCTTGTAATCTGCTGTGAGTCAACTTTGGGATGCCCACTTGAACTACGCCAGACACTTGCTACAGTAACCACACTGGAGACTGTATCACCCACTACAGCCTTCACAATCGCTCCAAGATTCCAGCCACCTGCCGAGGTCTCGTGTCAAGTCTTCCAGAAGGAAGTGACGGCCGCCTATTCGGGGCATGCAGAGTCGAAGGGTATTCACAAAGTCTTTGGCCCACTGACACTTCAACGACTGCCCACTCGACGACGACAGCTGCGACGGCGCCGACGACAGTACGCACCAACTGGGATAGCTGCAATGGGCAATTGGAATGCTTAGAACAACGCCTGCATTACAGGGTCATTCAGCAAATTTGATACGCTAAATTTCAGCAAATCTGGTTCAAATTTCCTCAGGAATACATCTAGAAATCTTGATCAAGCGACCGCGCTGGTTGGGATAGTAGTTTCGTTTCAGTGACGCTCGTTTCTTGGCGTTCACTGTGCTATCAGTACAATGAGCGCATTCTAACCCATTCCAAAACACGCAACGCTGCCCATATACGCTCGAAAATTCAACACCCTACCTACCTAACTCTGAATGGCTCACGTGAATCGCTGCTGGCCGATTATGGCGAAGACCACCTGGTAATAGAATGGGGGCGCCTCCTTCGGCAGATGGTAGCCGTACAGTAAGGGCGCCAATTCGAAAATTCAAATTTGACAGTGAGCAAATTTCAGCGGCGCCATTCACGGATTCCCTCCAGTAGTGACTGAGCTGTTCGTAGGACTGGAATTCGGCAGTGGAAGAGGCTTGCAGAGAACCGATCACTGACACCACCTGGCCTCGACTCAGTCTGAATTGAGGGAAGTATAATGTTTACAGTACTGCCGTGGATCAGTGGCGTAGCCAGGGGGGGCATGGGGGGGCATTTGCCCCCCCCCAGATGCCGGCCGTGCCCCCCTCAGATGCCCGTCAGTAGAAAAAATTTTTGCCTGCGGCGCTATAAATAGTAAAAATTTTCGCCTGCGGCACTATAAATAGTAGCAAATTTTCGCCTGCGGCGCTATAAATAGCAAAAATTTTTGCCTGCGGCGCTAAAAATAGTACAAATTTTCGCCTGCGGCGCTATAAATAGCAAAAATTTTTGCGTGCGGCGCTAAAAATAGTACAAATTTTCGCCTGCGGCGCTATAAATAGCAAAAATTTTTGCCTGCGGCGCTATAAATGGTGAAATTTTTTGCCTGCAACGCTGCAAATACTGGAAATTTTGCCTTCAAGACCAAAAGTACCGAAATTCTCGCCTGCGGCGCTAAATATACGGAAATTAGCACTAAAACAGCAAAATAATTTTTGCCCCCCCTAAAATTTTTTTGCCCCTCCCAGTTGCCAATCCTGGCTACGCCCCTGCCGTGGATACAGTACTGTAAACTCGCAATCATCGGCCGAAATTCCAATGAGCCCGAATCAAGCACGCACAATATGAGAAGCTAATCGATAGTAATGCATTGCCGGCATTCTCGGCCACCCGCGCGAACTCTGTCGATAAGCGCGTTGAACAGTTGCTCTGTTGGCTGTCTTTTCAATACAGCCACGAATACTTTTCAATTCAATACGAGAGTCATAGGAGCACAGGGCGTTGAGTTGGTGCCTGACGGAGGTGAGGCGGGTCGACTAATTGACGGTGGAGTTGCCTAGTTGAGTGCGTGCGAGCCAAATAACCGCCCCCCCCCCCCCCCCCCCAGATCTGCTGCTGTCGTATAGACTCGCCGTTTGTTCTCAGGGTCGTGCCGAGCAGCGCATGGGCGGTCGTTGGCAGTCTGTGGTAGTGGTGGCAGCTTTAAACTAAGTAAGTGCTTAACTTAGTTTTACTTAGTTATTTTCGAACTGAGTACTTAGTTTCTTACTTACTTAGTTTCATTCTTGAAAAACTAAGTATACTTACTCGTACTCATACTTAGTTTTCCAGGTCCGTACTTACTTAGTTTTGCGAAATTTACTAAGTACTTTTTCATACTTACTAATTAGTTTTACTTAGTTTTAAACAACTAAGTAAGAAACTAAGTAAACCAAATTGTTGACATGTTGACCTATTTTGGCGCTGTGTACTCGCGCATTGCCTGGTTTGAATGGGCTTTTCTGCGATGAGTTACTCAAAGAATGCCAAATTTGCTAAGCAACTTTTCTTGGAGACCATTTGTGGCCCTACTGACCTCGAATTAACAACATGCCAGCATTTCCGAGACCAGATTTACTTTTATTTTCTTGTGTTTGCTTACTTAGTTTACTTACTTAGTTTACCCAGATTTTTCGAGTACTTACTTAGTTTTGTTAGAAACAAAGTAAGTACGCTTTACTTACTTAGTTTTACTTAGTTTTCTGAAAAACTAAGTACTTACTTAGTTACTTACTTAGTTTTATTTTTGGAAAATTGCCACCACTAGTCTGTGGTCAGTCAGTGTCCCTTCGCCTACGTCAACTGGTACAGCAGCGACAACCTCTGCAGGGCCAAGACTCCCAGCGGCATCCACCTGCTTCTGTGGAAGGACTGATAGACTCTGAGACTCTGCCATGCAGTTGATATTTGTCCACGATGCACTACACAATAGCCATGTAGGTAGCTAAGTGATGAACCGAGCGCCAATGTACGAGTGCGATGCGATGCCGTCTTGCTCATCGAAAACCTCTTTGCGATGGATAGTCCCAGTTTGCAGTCCGCTGCGGTGGTACTGCCATTTGCGCCTTTGGTACCTACATAATTCGAACGAAAGCGGTGTCGACTCGGGATAAACCGACCTTTGTTTTGAAGAGCACAGAACGTACATGTGCAGTGACAAATGCAGTGCAGTAACAAAACAAGAACGCATTCGTGGTCACGATAGTCACTCATCAGAGACGACAAACAGCGCCCGAAAAGGATCTCGGCACACAAAACTTTCGCAAAATGATCGAATGACAAACTTTCAATTTCCAGCCAACAACAAGCAAGAACAACAAACAAGTACCTATGCAGAGCAAGAGGGCCCAAACAAGTAGAAGACTTGAACAAAAGGAACAAAGAACAAGAGACGATGTCACTTCAGCAGAGCTCCAGAGGATCTCAATGGGACGCTTCTTCTTCAGTGGCGGCACAAAGACTGGCCCCTCCACAGACTCCAGGGCCTTCCTCTGAACGACTGTCAGCTTTCAAGCAACCGACATAGTGCACGGTTCTGCAGTCTTTCGGCATGTATAGATAACAATTTCGCACCTCTGTGTTACACCTATACGTCCTACGCCTACTGGTTCATTACCTACTCGAGTAAGAACCAACCAATCAACTATGAACTCCGCGCAGATAAACTATACAGGGTGTGGTTGGTCCTCGACAGAAGTTGTGCCACAGTTGCTGCTAGGCAACCGAAACCACGACGTTTCCCGCGAATTCATATTTTACTGATCACCCAAGCTAACAGCTAACACGAATTCGAACCTTGGCCGCCTTTCCAAAGGTGGGCCTGAACCTTCCCTTGGGGTTCTCCTTGTCACTGTTCTGTTGCTGCTGTTGCTGCTTCTTCCGAGTGTTGTTGTCCATGAGAGTCTGGAACCTCCCCTCCATCCTCCTCTTTATCTCCTCCTCCTCTGAGGTATTCTGCTGCTTCTTGTTGTGGTCGTCGTCGTTGTTGTGGTCGTCGTTGTCGTTGGTGTCGTTGTGGTCGTCGTCGTCGTCGTCGTCGTCGTCGTTGTTGTTGTGGTCGATAAAGAGCTGGCGCAGCTTCGGCTCCTCCAGGGAGGAGTTGCACTGGGACTGGGGAAGGGACAGTCTGCAAATGAATAGGCTTGTATTGAGAATGGAACACTGTACTTAGGCACTGTGACACTGAAGCACCGGCTAGAAATTACGGTACTCTATCGTCCGTGGCAAGCAGAAGCAACTCTCTGCCGCAAAGTGGGTAAGGTACGAGCTTTCACTAATGCTTGAAGTCGGCCAGGTTACGGCACTCTGTATGTGCTTGTAATTTGCTATGTGTCAACTTTGGCATGTTCACTTCAACTGCGACAGACGCTTGAAAGGTTGAAGAATGCTGCAGTACGCACACTGGACACTGTAGCACCCCTACAGCGTTCACAATCGCTCCAATTAATTCCAGCCACCTGCCGAGTCCTTGTGTCAAGTCTTCCAGAAGGAAGTGACGGCCGCATATTCGGGGCATGCAGAGTCGAAGGGTGTTCACAAAGTGTTTGGCCCACTGACACTTCAACAACTCCCCACTCGACGACGACAGCTGCGACGGCGCCGACGACAGCACGCACCAACTGGGATAGCTGCAATGGACAACTGGAATGCTCATAACAACGGCCGAATTACAAGGTCATTTAGCAAGTTTGATACGCCAAATTTCAACAAATCTGCGTCAACTTCATTCAAGAATACATCCAGAAGCCGTTGTCAAGCGACCGCGCTGGTCGGAATAGTAGTTTCGTTTCAGTGACGCTCGTTTCTTGGCGTTCACTGTGCTATCGGTACAATGAGCGCATTCTAACCCATTCCAAAACACGCAACGCTGCCCATATACGCTCGAAAATTCAACACCCCACCTACCCGACCTAACTCTGAATGGCTCACGTGAATCGCCGCTGGCCGATTCTGGCGAAGACCACCTGGTAGTAGAATGGGGGCGCCTCCTTCGGCAGATGGTAGCCGTACTGTAGGGGCGCCAATTTGATAATTCAAATTTGACAAAGTGAGCAAATTTCAGCGGCGCCACTCACGGATTCCCTCCAGTAGTGCCTCAGCTGTTCGTAGGACCGGAATTCGGCAGTGGAAGAGGTTTGCAGAGAACCGATCACTGACACAACCTGGCCTCGACTCAGTCTGAATAAAGGGAAGTTCAATGCCTACAGTACTGCCGTGGATACTGTACTGCAAGCTCGCAATCATTGGCCGAAATTCCAAAGAGCCCGGTTCAAGCACATCTGCCATGATGCACAATAAGAGAAGCTAATCGATAGTAGTGTATTGCCGGCAATCTCGGCCACCCGCGCGAACTCTGTCGATAAGCGCGTTGATCAATTCCTCTGTTGGATGGTTATTCAATACGAGTCGCTTAATCCTGCAATCTCTGAAGGAAAAGGGTACCGCTGACTCCCTCCCTCCCTCCCTGTGGGTGGGTGAGTAGGGCTCCCTCCTCGAGAGGGGCTCGACTCACTCACTTCTGGGGGGGAGGGGGGAGCATAGGGAAGGCGAGTCGCTTCAACGTGCAAGTTGAGTATGTGTGTCAGATTGACAGTACAGTTACACCCACGCTACGCTATCTACAGTTCACCTTTCACAAAATTGGCCGTTTTCCAAACCTCTGAGGTGGCCGAATGCCCCCCCCCCTCGCTCCGCTAGTACTTCCAGCCACTATAGCCATAAACCAGCACCCACTTAGGCAGAAGGTATGCCCATCTGGGAGGCTGTATCTCCACCCCCTTGGAAGGCAGAGTGATCACTTGTTGTCCAAAGGTCTGATTGAGCCCATCCATTGTCTCGTAGGGTTCCAGGGGGTAGAACTTGCAGCAGGAGGGGGAGAGGGAGAGATGAGACTCCCCAGAAGGCAGACAGTGGACGCCCATCACTGAAGGCAGGGAAGAGAGAATCAAAATGACAAGTGAAAGTGGCGCGACAGCACGACAAATAGTCATTACAGGGGTGGGGATGAAACGATTGGAGGGAGAATGGAGAGAATGACAGCTTTCACCGTTCAAGATTATTCTCTGTGGATACTGGATAGGCCGCCACAGAGCAAAGTACCGTAATCCACACATGTGTAGGGTGAAAAGGGGCGGAACGAGTGCCAGTTAACAAGCTTGTAAAGATGAAGGGGGGGGGA
The DNA here is from genome assembly GCA_030248115.1 of Linhomoeus sp. GSCO2_2. NCBI lineage: Eukaryota > Metazoa > Nematoda > Chromadorea > Monhysterida > Linhomoeidae > Linhomoeus > Linhomoeus sp. GSCO2_2. The sequence goes on from JASAMZ010002615.1 coordinate 12,923, forward strand.
CTATAAAAGGCAGTGGGGGGCAGTTCAACTTCAAGGCCCTACCGATCAGGGGGTACTTGCGCACGGCCAGGTTTTGCAAGAAGTCCGCCCCTGAAACAGTCACATCGCACTTCAATTCAATTTCAAACCGCTTGTCACACTTCCGAACAACCACCAAAAATCCAACCTTGAACGAGGCAGTGACCGACCAAATTCCAGTGTGGCGCCAGTCTACAAACCAGACTGAACCTCAATGCTGCCTCGAAGGTCCTGTGATGGACGGGACTGGACAACACCACCTACAAACATGTAATGGCTTTGTCACTTGTTTGTCACGGAATTGAAAAGGTTTGGATTACGGTAGTCTTCGCACAAAGCGTTCATCGTAAAGTTTCGATTTTCGCCGTCAACCCAACGACCAACCGCGCATTACTGTAACAAGACACGCAACGAAATTGCAGTCGATATTCGCGTCGACAGCCTTTCTTTCCTCGTAACAACCAATCGAAATGCTTTCAAATCGATAGCTGTTTCCCTCACAAACAATCGCATACATCCTCATTCAGCAAAAAAATTGATTTTCCACCCACTTTCAATTCCAGTTCCCTCAGCTTGTCTCCAAATTCGGGACTGTGCACCGATTGAGTGGAAGCGATCAAGATCACTTGAGTGAACGTGTCAGTGGGCGTGCTCAGAGCGTCGGGAAACGCCCTCAGCAGCCCTCTGAATTGGCCTCACACTGTCGAGTAGATAACTAGTCGAAAAGCGGACTAATCAAAGTAGGTAGTACTACTGTAATCGTGAATGTGCAAGGCCTATTACTATGACTCAAGGCAGTACTGTAATTGTGCATTCTGAAGCTCTGAAACCAATTTTGTGCTCTCACAAATTTAGCAGCGTTCCTTCAATCGTATACCAGGCAAGTCGTCCGGGGGACGCAGTATACTCCACAAATTTGAACTCCTACGCATAGCGACTCCTATGCTGTTTTGGCCTGCTGACGTATCGGAGTGCAAAACTAATGCGGAATTCGGAATTAGCGCCCCCGAAAACCCCGGAATCGACATACAACACCCCTAACTTCTTATGGACTCCAGGAACCGAAATTTTTCACTTGGGGTACGGTAGCATGCAAATTCGTCATAGATATGTTCAAACATCATCTAAACACTGAACGGATGCCAAATTCGTAATCAGCGCCCCCGAAAACCCCGAAATCCAGCATAATATTGGCGAAGTCGACTCGACACCCGAAATTCAAACCGACGCGGAAGGGTACTGTAGCTCTGCATATTTTTCAAAAATACTTTTCTGGGCCAGATTTAAGCGAAGAATCGTTTGAAACCACGTTTGGAACGATTCGGCAACGCATTCGAGCGCTATAGACGCCGAAATGCGAAAATCGCAATTTTCGACCCCGGAGTCGAAAAAGTCGCAGTGTAAGAAAGTTTTTTGTGTTTCTCGCGATTTTCTCCATTCATGGCTCATTCGATAGAGGATATCTGGGAAGGAGCAACAAGAGTGGTCTCGCCGTTCTAGCTGCTACCTAGCTCGCACAGCAGCCCGTCAAAGTCGACCCGGGGCCAAAAATCGCGAATTTTTCAAATTTGGCGCCAAAACGGGTCCCGCAGCGATCCAATTCTTTTTTTGCACCCTCGGCTCTATTGAGTACTACAACATATCAAAAGATAGTATATACCATTATATGCAACTTTCTCGAGTTCTACCTTGCTCAACCCAATTTTCAGTACTTTGAAAATTTAAATTTTTGAATTTCCCGCCAACCGGGTCCCGCAGCGTGACCCCATTTGTCGTGCAGGTTGCCCACCCACCAGGCCTACCAAACGCAAAAGACCGTTTGCAAATCGGCCGCTTCACGCGCGAACGCCGTTGACTCAAAGTTTCTGCGTTTCGCGCACAATCGCTATATACTCCACACTTTTTTGTGGAGTATAAAAACTACAGTACTCTACTATGTACAGTATACCTGACGACGCGTCTCTGGGCGAAGTGAGGCGACTCTCCCAAAGGAGTCTGCAGCCCCAAATAGCAACAGGTCAACTCCGCAAAGGGAGGGTGACTCAGCTTGACGATTCGACTCATTTCGACACGTGAATTGCGCAAATTAGGGATCAAACTCCTGGCAACAGCTCAAGACATAGGTACAGTAAGCAGTTACCATGTTTCAGAACGCAAAGCGTGAAACAAACTTTGAACTTTATTTCAACTTCTCGATAACACGTCAGCATCAAACACATTCGCCTTGTACAACGCGTGTAACAATGCGATCCGACTTTGTACCACAAGCAAGCAAGACAGACAACGAAACGAAATGTGCGTAATCCGTTCAGCGGCTGTCACATTCTCAGGCAAAACAGCGACGACGCTATCAACATTTGACTATATGTAGTTTGTAGCTGCACACGATTCCTAAAATGGCATAAAAATCCCCCAAAAAACATCAGCAATTCAGGCGGCGGTAAGTGTGGCGCCGCCCTGGGCCGGCTCCGAGTAGCGCCAACTCTGGAAGTGGATGTAGCAGTCGAAGCCGTAGACTAGCATCGCGCCGAAGCCGAAAAACTGCAATTTGTTGAAATTCGTTTTGAAGAAACGCGGCCAATTTTTGCGCAGACAATACCCCCTGTTTCATTCATCGTTGTATGGGCTATTTCTGAATGAGTCCACACCAAATTACTGAATGAGTCCACACCAAATTACTGAACGAGTCCACACCAAATTACTGAATGAGTCCACACCCCCTTTTCCAGCAAAAATTACTGAACGAGTCCACACCAATTTACTGAACGAGTCCACACCAATTTACTGAACGAGTCCAAGTTGTAAGTATCTAGAGCCAAGTCAAGTTTGTCGAGTCAGGTTTTAGGCACAGATTTTAGCTCAAGCTCAGGCTTTGGCTCAGGCTTAGGCTTAGGACTACGATCTCCTCCTGCTCAGGCCTACGATCGCCTACGATCTCCTCCTGCTCAGGCCTACGATCTCCGCCTAGCCTACGATCTCCTCCTGCTCAGGCCTACGATCTCCGCCTAGCCTACGATCTCCTCCTGCTCAGGCCTACGATCTCCGCCTAGCCTACGATCTCCTCCTGCTCAGGCCTACGATCTCCGCCTAGCCTACGATCTCCTCCTGCTCAGGCCTACGATCTCCCCCTAGCCTACGATCTCCTTCTGCTCAGGCCTGCGATCTCTGCCTAGCATACCTACGTGTGGACTCATTCAGTATTTTTCGCCGCCCCCCAGGGCAGCAATACGTAATCTGAACGAAGTAGAGGACATAGA
>JASAMZ010002616.1:0-18578 GCA_030248115.1 Linhomoeus sp. GSCO2_2
ATTGGTTGGGTGCGTCAGCGGCGCTCTTATTAGAGGGTCGGTAGGAACGCAAGGCTGAGCTACTATTATTCGCCGCGGTCGGCCCTTTCTGGTGAGCCCCACCGGCACGCCCAGAAACAGCCGTCTGCCCACTGGCAGATTTTGTGGTCTCTTTGGTAGCTACAGTATTCTCGGAATCGGTTCTGGACTTCGCCAAAGCCCGATTCGCTTGCGCTACCCCATCCACTGACTGAGAAAAAGTTTTTGTAACTTTGGCGGTGGACTGATTATGAACGTCCGCCCGCCTCTTAGGTTTATCTCTGTCAAAGGCAGAGCCATCTGCCTTGTCGGCTGGTTGTGGTGGCGGTTGCTCCTCCGGTGCTGGCACGTCCTCCTGAGGGTGAAGCTCCTGTTTGCGCAACTTGGACGGCGTGAACTGCCAGCTCAGGCCTGAATCCGTTACTTTTAGGTTGGCACCGACTAGACTCATAAAATTGGTGCCCAGCAACACCTCATGTGCCGTGGCTACCGGGTTAACAATAACCGGCACCTCAATTTCCCGGCCCGCTACCACAAACAATACCGGGTACCAATGTTGAACCCGTATCTCCTTCTGGGAGTAATCTCGCAACGACAAAGTGTTGGGCTTTATCCATTGAGCCTTATCCCACCATTCATCGGGATCTTTCTTACTGGCAGCGATCTTATTGCACATCGCTTTGCTCATGACTGTCACGGCAGACCCCGTGTCCACCATGGCATTCACCATGACACCCTCTGCCCGACACGGTAACTTTACTTCTGGACCAGTCAGCGGCATCCGCTGCACTTCCAGATTGCGCACGTGGGCAGTAATGGTATTCAACTCGGCCACCTCCGAGCCACACTCGTCATCACTATTGTCGTCTTGAGTTAGTTCGCCATCAGGTGACGTATCGTCGCCCTGTTGGTCTTCCTCCTCATCCTGGACTTGCCAGGTATCATCATCTATGTCCGATTCCTCACCGGACTCATATTGAACCAAATTAACAGTCGCCGTCTGCGGCTGTTTCTTAGGACAATTTCTAGCTCTATGGCCGTGCTCGTTGCAAATGAAACACGGTCCCATATTACTGGTATTCACGTTCTCAGTAGCCGGAGCTGCCTGAGACACTTTTGGCTTCTGTAACGCAGATTTCCCACCGCCAGATATGTATGAAGCCTGGCGTGAAGGCTTAGAAGTAGCATAACTGTCAGCTGGATAAGTGACTTGACGTCTATTGGGGCGCTCCCGCGTGGAGCCCTCTTTACCCCTAGTCTTTGTTCTGCCGCCAGTGCCCGTCCTCGACGCAGCGCCTGACGTACTCTCCTTTGTGGCTTTACCACTGTCGTCACTTTTGTTCAGCTGTTTCAAATCATCACGCAAGTCCTTGGAAATCAAGGGCCTTCCGTTTGTCAGGTCCATTTTACCCGCAGTATTCTGTGGAAGTTTTGACAGACCTTCTCTAGTTTTCTTTGTTATGTACTCTTGCTGAAGGTCACGATTGGCCTCCTTAAACTTCTCTTTAGCCATTTGTGCGTACGACCGCACATGGTGCAACCTCGAATTGCGCCGAATATCTTCGCGCCACTTTGTCGGAAGGCGGCTCAGGAATATGGCAGCGCCCTGCTCCTCACAGGTGCTTATTCCCGTCCGCGCCTCCGGCATTCGCCGAATGCACCCCCTGATTTGCTTCTCAAGCGTCTCAAGGCCGTCATAGGTACCGTCCCACAGCAGGGAACTGAGCTCCATTTGAATTTCGTCTCCAGTTGGTAAGGGGTTAAGCGCCTTGCCCAACTCTATCACAGCCCTTTGGAAGCAGAGCTTCCTATAGTCGTCACAGATCGTATGCATATGGTCATTGGCCGGCCCTTTGAGCAATGAATGAAACATCTCCGTCCAGTGGAGCGGATTCAAATTGATTTGATAGAAGTACAACATGACTTCGCGAATGAAGTCTTCATAAGACCGGTCACAAGACTCTGCCGAAAATTTATTCGGTGGACGCTTGTCGCCAGGCGCCAACTGTCTGCCACCTGTGACACCATCATCCTCCTGTGGATATGTACCATTGATTTCTCTGGACTCTGTAAACAGAGTCGGCAAATATCGGTCTCGTGGGTTCCAGTAATAACTGTCGTCATGGACGGCGTCATAAAGCGCCGCTCGAGCCAGTAACCTCGGATGGAATTCCGAATGGCCAGTGGATGAAACACCCGCCTGACGAGGAATTGCCTGATTACTGTACTCTCGCAACACTTGTGGCATGCTGCGCATGTACCCACCACACGTTGGTTGGTAATCCCCACGATCTTGCATATATTGTTCAATTCTGGCGTCAATCGACTTCTGCAGGTCGTCCTTATTCGACCTCAGACGTTTCTTAACAGTTTTCGACGAAGTGCCAGCTACTCTGGCGCCTCCATCTGCAGAATCAGTATTCCTCGTACTGTTCGACCTGTGTCCGTCTGACCGTTTAGAAGTTGACGTCTTAGATCTAGCAGTATCACTCTGGTGCTCCGACGTGGAACGCCCAGAATTAGGTTGTCGATTTCGAAGCACAGTCAACTCATGCTTCATCGCTTCCATCTGAGTTTTATAGTAAGCAGCTTGCTGCTCACACTTTTCCTTCCATTTGTCAGCATCTGTCGCCACAGAGGCTGGCTCGCCCGCCAACACACTTGGCGGCCTCGTGGCTGCCGCCGCCGAATCTGTTCGCCTCTGAGAATCTCTCCGCAGTAACTTTCGTTGCCTGCGGTTTTCGGTGATATTTCGGCGAATGTTATCGTCAGCTGCCTGCTGCGCAGACATCACGGCTTGCCACTGAGTTCGCCTGGTCGGATCCTGATTACGCCACGATCCAAAACCAGACTGGACGTTGACACCTCCTGCTAACGTCACTTTAGGTTGATTGGGACGCTGACCGTCCGGTGGCTGTGAACCGCCCGTCCGTCTAGCGTCACCAGTCAACGAAGCAGGTTTCCGACTTGACGCTTGGCTACTTGCCAACGTCACTTTAGGTGGCTGATGATGCTGAACAGTAGGTGGTTGTGAGCCGCCCTGCCTGTCAGTATCACCGGCTAATCCATCAACGATATCCCTTTCACATGAGGGATCATCCATGAACATTTGAGTCATTTCAGCGACCGTCAGGCCTGTTCTTTGCCTGAACTGTTGCAACTCGCTTCGCAACTGCTCTGGAGATCGCGGCGGCGCCGTGGCAACTGATTCCGCCGGCGAAACCACAATCTGTACCCTATTTTCTGGCCCTATTGGTTCGACCAGTTCGTCACGTTCCACTTCATCATTCTCTTCCAAAGTGACGTTGCCGCCGCCTTCGGAATTTTGTTCTACATTAGGGTTATCATTCTCGTCAGAAGTGATGTTGCCATCGCCTTCCAACCCTGTAGGCAACGGGTCGTGGTCAGCGTCCGTAAACAGAAAACAGCCATTCTTCAATTTTACACGCATGAATTTGCCGTCCAGTGAGATGACTCTCAAATCATCCCTCACTGGATATTTCTCTCTACACGCCTCCACGTAATCTGGGTCGCCTTTCAAAAGTGGATCAGGAATTGAAGTAGGGTCGACAGTCGTAATAAACGGCCTGTCTTGTTGACGGTCCTGATAGGCCCTCAACATTTCATTCGCTCTCGCTTCCCATTCCTCTTTGAATTGTTCTAGGAAGTCAATCGGTGGCGAATATCGGAAATCAGTTCTCTGTAGAAATGGGACCACAAACTCCACGAGTTTGCGTCTCAGACGGACGGTGGGAAGCATGGTAGCCCAGTTGGCAGTATTCCAATAGTACTCAAACACATGTTTAGTATGGGCATCACGCATTCGACCTTCCACGTCCCTCATTTCCGGCGGCATGCTATTCATACCCACTGATAGCATGTTACCGAAGACACCGGTCACCATCTCTATGTATTGCTGCTCCTCTGGCAACATCGGAATGTCCTGGAACGCACGCTTTATTGGCCCCGCACCTTTAGCCAATATGTCTGAAAACTTGTCCAGCAACCGTTGCACGATACCGCTAGGCACGGTTTGCGGAATTTTCGCTCCGCCTTCAAAATCGCACTTGAGCGCCCTCGAATGCGCCCCGGAAGCTGAAGAAGGTCTAGACGGCGGTAACGGAGACGCCGCGCCATTCTGATTCAATTGGACAGAATTCCGGCTCCGTAAGGAAGCAGCTCGGTCGTTCTCGGCCGACATCGTCGTAGAGTCAACGTACGACGGATTGTATCAATTTTAGGTTGGCCACAGTAACCGTACTGGTGGCCTCTTTCCGCCCAGTTCACAATATTACTGGCCCGTAAACTGTTACGGAGCGAGCACTCACACCCTGATCTCGGCAGGGCCTGTCTCAAACTCCGTCTCTTTGGCGGAATTTGCCCGGCTTGGCTCTACTATCACAGTGCGGTTGGAAACCACGCCTGAGATCGCAGATAACCGAACACAGTATCAGATTATCAATCCGGCGATTTTCTACTCTCACAGTGCGGCTACGAACCACGCCTGAGATCGCAGAAAACCGGATTCACAGTAGCAATTTTAGCAGGTGTTTTCTACTCTCCCAGTGCGGCTACGAACCACGCCTGAGATTGCAGAAAACCAGCAACTTTCGCTTCGTTTGCCCAAATTCTCTACCTTCACAGTGCGGTTGAAAACCACGCCTGAGAACGCAGAAAACCAAGCACAATTTCACCTTTATTCTGTCCGAAATTCTCTACCTTCACAGTGCGGTTGAAAACCACGCCTGAGAACGCAGAAAGTTCGAACCAAATAACTCCGTTCAGCAAAATTAGTCAGCGGAGTTATTTCTCCGCCTTGCAGGCAAATCTGTAGTCGGACAGAATATTCTCACAGTGCCGTGCGAACAGCGCCTGAGAGAGCAAAATGCCGGACCGCAAATCCGCCACTCATACAACCAATTTAGCTGATAATAAACTCGCGAAGGTGTCGTTAAGCGACGCCCTAACGCCACTATTTGAAAATTATCACGTCCAAAATCAAAGGCCGAGTCACCACTGCAAGGGCGTTCGGCAGCTAGCTCTCCTCCCAGCTAGGACTCCTGCCTCCCAAGGATTGGGTCGATCGCCCAACCGGCAGCTACAGATCTGACTTTACTCCCTTTAGTCCCTCAGGACCGACAAGATCAGAAGGAATCAGCCGGCGCCCTGTGACTATGACAGCCGCCAGAGGTCGGACTGATCACTTCCAGTCTCACCGACTTGCGAAGATGAAGTGCTTGGCTGATTAGATCTTCTGACAGTATTCGGCTCTCTCGCTGTGATACTCCCACTCTTGTAGCGATAATGGAGTATTTTCTTGCTCCAACAGAGTATGGCAGGTTTGACAAGGACCTACGCTCCTTACACGATGGATCCTGGTTTCCCAAAGGGAATCGGACCGGGTTTATGAGACCTTGGTAGGGGAGACAGCCTTCCGGGCTTTTTCTCTCTCGACAGACCTCTCGGTCAAGGGTTTTGCTTACGCGAAGAAAGAAATGTTAGATCCCTCCCCCTTTTATGCAGGTCGCCCCCTTTGCTGACGTCAAAGAGGTGACGCGGTATAATTGCTCTCTTGGCGTCGGTTTTGAGCGTCGGTTGTCTCCGAGGGCAATTAGGCCACATTCCAGAGGAACGTACCTTCTCAAATTTGCATTGGCGCAATTTTAAACTTTGGCATATAGTCTTTCCCTCCTCTGCCACGCCGCTCGGCGCATACCGAGAGGGAAACGACCGTGCAAATACCCTCTTGCGAAGCGGGGGCTCATGAAGCGGAGCGTGCGGGCGATGAACTCTCGCACTCTCTGCAGAAAGAACGCAACTCTTTGCAAAGTCAGTCAGAATAGAAACTCAAGTTTTTATTACCGGAGCTTGTTGACTAACGCACTGTACACTTTACAGTAGTTGTATTGCGCGGACACTGCGACTTCGGCCCGTATAAAGACCGTATCTTTGGCTCGATGCACCGTACACCTAGCTTCTCAGTCCGCTGACCGTTCAACATGACACGAAGCGCATTCGGTCTCAGCACAGACTGACCACGAAGTGTCCACTGGCGATGGAGCTGTTCATGACGACGACGCCCTTGGTTTTGACCAGCTCTGGGACGGCCAGCTGACACAGCTCCACCACGCTGCAACACACAGACAGAGAGTCATACACTTAGTCCATCCACCTGCAGCTGCAGAGTCGTTCAGTCATTCGGCAGTACAACAGACGCACTGCACGCACACCTGGTGTAGTTAACGTCCATTGCGTAGTCGACGGCCTCCATGGAAGCCATAACGTGGGTCCCTTCCTTTGGCGTACCTCCGTGGTTGCAGATCTAGAGATTGAGGACAGATAATTCTGATTGCACCAGTGATCAAACGTACGTACTAAGAACTCTACAGGGACCCACAAGAATGTCCAGGCGGCCGAATTTCTCCATAGTCGCGTCGAAGAGCGCCTTGACGCCCCCAGCGGCCGTCACGTCTGCCACCGTCGTCAGAATCTGAGAACATACAATGGGTCGATGACTCATAGCGAAATTGAAACATCGACGTCGTCTTGACAAGTTGTGACTATAGACGCATTATGTCCAACTCAGTTTTCATGCAGTTCATTCTCATACCTTGTCCCTCGTCAGTCCCAGACGCAGGCAGAGAGCGGCGGAGTCGTCGAGATCCGTCTGGCGCCTTCCGTGCAGAGAGACGGCGGCGCCACATTTCGCCAACTCTGCAGCGATGACGCGACCAATGCCGCTACTCGAGCCTGCAAGGTAGAGTAGGATGGTGGACGAATGAACACTACGATGCGTGCAAAGAACTGCGTTGCGTTACCAGAACAATATGCAACGCATACAGATTTCGACCAGTTAGAGTGACCACCTGTGATCAGTGCCACTTTGCCGGCAAACTCCATGGCAGTGCCCTTGCCTTGCACCTTGATTGAAAGCTCTGAAAACGTGTAAGTAGTGAGGCCCGATGCCCTCAATCGCCACTCTTATAGAAGAGTCGTTCGTGCAGGCGTACCGAAAGTCAACAAGGTGCGCGCGTACCGAAAACCAACAAGACCGTGCTGAGTGCTTCCAATGCATGCACGCACAAACATCCATGCGAGGGAAGTGCACCCAAAACTACAGTAATCAATCGTGACCATATTCGGTACATGCGCACTATTCTTCATACTTCTAACGCACTCTTAATCGGCCCATCGACTTTTCTTAGTGCGCGAGCACTCTGTTGACTGTTGGTACGCGCGCACTGCTCTTCTATAAGAGTCCGCGGAATTCGGCCGTCGACTTGGCACTGCATCAGAGACATCGAATATTCAGAATATTCGTTCAAAAGGGCGTAGGTATACATACACCAAGACCAAGCTACCGCTAAGCTTCTTCACAAAATCACATACCGCATCGGAAACAAGCTGTGTGTGTAAAAAGTTCAACCTATACTTTGTGTCTGCCAAATCTTGGTAAACAGTGTAGTGAATTTTATTCGCATAATTAGCCGTATCCAGAGAAGGTATCTTGAAAACGTGCACCACAAATCAAGTGCAGCTATTACCACGGTACGGTTGTCTGTACAGCTGATCTAAAGCTCAGTGATATCGCCGCGTTCGCTGTATGATATCGGCATGATACGACGCCGTTTATCTGAAGTTTTATACCTGTGGGAATACGCCACATCGAACAAAAAAACTTGCCAACTGTTTGGTGGAGTCGTTCTCTACCAGAAATTTTGTTTGGTGCACGTATTTCTGCGTTATGACGTTTTTGTCAATTTTGAGAATTTTAGCAAATTGTTGCGTATTTCTATGAAATTCCACATTTGAAAAAAAAATTTTTTTTGTGTTACAAATTGTCCACGGCCAAAACGCTTTCCATTTCTGAAGAAATTTCGCCGCTAGCTCATCAGTCGAAAAAGTCGATTTTCGACATTTTCATAATTATTTTAATTGCAAATATCTCCAAATGGCACTTTTCCAAAACTGAAAAATTGTGTCACAAATTGTTACTGGCTTACGACCTTTCAATTTCTGCATTCACATTCATCAATAAATGACGTTCTGTTTTTGTCAATTTATGGAATTTTGACAAATAATCGCGTATTTCTACAAAATTCCACATTTGCAAAAAACTTCTCTTGCGTTACAAATTATCCGCAGTCTATACTCTTTCCATTTCTGAAGAAATTCCGCCGCTATATCATCAGGTGAAAAAGTCGATTTTTGACATTTTCATATTTTGATTGAAAATATCTCAAAATTGCAATTTTAAAAACTGCAAAACTATGTCACAAATCCTTATTGGCATACGACCTTTCCATTTCTGCGTTCACATTCATCAATAAATGACGTTGTATTTTAGCCAATTTATGCAATTTTGACAAATAATCACGTATTTCTATTAAATTCCACATTTGCAAAAAATTTCTTTTGTGTTACAAATTATCCGCGGTCCATGCTCTTTCCATCTCTGAAGAAATTTCGCCGCTATCTCATCAGGCGAAAAAGTCGATTTTCGACATTTTCATATTTTAATTGTAAATATCTTGAAAATGCGAAATTAGCAACAGAAACGGACATCGGATCCGTACTCAGCGACCTCGACTCTACTTGACCACATATGTCGCATATTTTACTTCGTTGCAACGAACGGACGGACGGACGGACGGACGGACGGACGGACGGACGGACACACAGACAGACATTGTCATCCGTATATATACACCTCGCCGCGCTGAGGCGCGGCGAAAAAAACTCGGCCAAAAATAATGGCTTTCGCTGACAAGGTGGCCATTATAACAGGTTTGCTTGCAAGTAGTGTGCATGTATGTACATACCTACATACTGTAGACTATTAAGAGCGGAACCAGAATCTAATTGAAAAGGGGTACTACAGAACAACGGCCAGGCACATTAGAATCTGCCGTGCCGACTGCCGACTATAGGTATGTAGGTACATAAGTTGATAATTTGTTGCAGATACATACGTAGGTAAGTCCACGTAAGCTGCTTTTGGAATGGGAAAGTGCTCTGATTCTCCTGAATACTTTTCAAATGTAGCATTGCTTTGAAAGCGGCTACTATCTATGTACGCCGCTTACTAAGGAAAAGACATCTTACAAACATCGCTACAGTAATCCGTGTTATCTACGTACTTCTCGATGTCTGACTCTGACTGTACAGCAAGTGGCAGGTCAGTCATTTAGGCTCAAGCACGGGCATCGGCCGGGCGATAGCGGTGAAGTTTGCCCGACAGGGGGCGTCTGTGTCGCTACATGGAAGGAACGCGGAAGCTTTGAAGACAACCGTCGAACTCTGCAGGAAGGCCGGTCTCAGCAACGACAAGGTGTTTGCTTCGGCTGCAGTGCTTTCTGAAACATTTTCCACGAAACTTGATAAGCAAGAAAGATTCCCAATCGAGTGGTTCAGCAGTACCACCGACTGGTTTTGCATAGATTATAGCCCCCCCCCCCCCCTCCCCCCCAACGTTCTGAGCCATCGGTGTTGAGACAATTTTGGTTCCTGTTGTGGTCAGACAACCTAGCCGTAGTCAAAATTTATTTGGGTAGTCTGAAATCGGGCGTACTATAAAGTAGAGTTTCACTGTTCCCAAAAACCCATAGTGTAATCTAATACCTCAGATTCTGACAACTATATCGGACGTGACGAAGGAAGGGGGAGTCAAGAAGCTCTTCAACGCGACGATGGCCAAATTCGGGAGACTGGACTTGCTGGTGAGTGAGCCTCGCAAGCAATCTTGCTTATTCACTACATATGACGGACGTTTGCTACAATCTAGAGTGATGTCACGCGCGTCCTCGCACGCAACGCAACGACGATATTCTAGACAAATCTTGCGCTTCGTTTCCTCTTTCACTCTCCTTGCGCCAAACGTTCGTTGCGTTTCGCACTGTTTTCAGATCTGTAACCACGGTGGAATTTCGAGCATGGGAGGACACCCAACTGCCTCCATTGAAGCTGTCAAAGAAAACATGAAGCTGAATTTTGGAAGGTGAGTGAAGTGGAGACAACGTGTAATTAATTGTAGACCGAGTGTAGCGCTAGTCTCTATACAGTGCATAGCGTGAACATGAAGAATGTACAGTACATGTACTAGCTGACGCCGATACATAGCAGTGGTTTGACTGAATGCAATGAATTGCGATCATAGCGTATTGGTTTGTCGTCACTCACAATTCCATCCAATTTCAGCGTGGTCGCCTTGTGCCAGCTGGCCTTACCCTATCTGGAGAAAACAAAGGGCGTCATCGTCATGAACAGCAGTTTCACCAGTCGGGAAGTCGTCGTCAGTTCCTCCTCCCTCTAATTATTTCGAATCGTCTTCTCACACTCTAATTTTAAACCTATCAACTATCGTAATTACGCCTATAAGCCCCTTCCCGTTCACCCCACTTCGAGACCCAGGTGTCGATTGAGGCTGATTGCGGTATACGCGGTTACCTTTTGCATCTAGGTAATCTAAATTGTCGTTTTATTCTTTTAGAATCCGCCAGCGATGTTCTACACGACGGCCAAGGCCGCGTTGGACCAGTTCATGCGCTGTCTGGCGGTGGAACTCGGCCCCAAAGGGATACGTGTCAACTGCGTGAAGTGCGTGGTATTTTATAAAATCCGTATGAAATTTTCAAATGATTTGGCGTAAAAAATAGTACATGATTGATTGATGGAAATTTTAGCCCCGGCTTCATCGACTCGGGAGTTGTGGAGAAGCACGGCATTTCTGAGGATATAAAGGCCGCCGTGAGTTCAATATTGGTTCCATTTCACTGCATTACCCACGTACCTACATATTGTATCTATGGTGCCACAGAGATCCGCTACTTGGATGCCCTCTTTCAACGTACGTATTGTATGTGAAGCACGGCGACTTGAAGGAAGAGTACTCGGCATCTGGAAGATGGCTCTCTTATTGCTAAAATGCAAACACAGCAACTTAGAAAGTGGCTTTGAATTATTGGATTATGGTTGTGCTTCAGGTGAGCTTACCGACAGTGCTAAATAGTATACTCTCAAATAATATACCCGGATAATATTTGGGGTAGCAAAAGTATTCTTTATCGTGGTGACAAACTTCTTAACGTTCTATTAGACTTTGAGTCAAGGACAATACTTTTGCAAGATTTTGATCATTGTATCTTTTGCACTTTCAATCAGGGGAATCACTCGCACAAACACGACGGTCGCTTCGATAAGCTCAACGCGACTGAGCGGTATGCCTAGGTTCGGGCTTCTGCTCAGGCTAGTCCCAGTCACGCCTAAGAAGTCCGTCTCCACCTCCCTGCCCACAGTGCTCAGCAACCTCTCTTCACTTCACGATTACAGATCAGGGTGGCCAATAGAAACTTAAACTAGTTTCAGTTACAGTTTCAGTTACAATCAGTTAACTGAAACTGAAACTGAATCAAAACTCGCACGGATTCCATAACTGAAACTGAAACAGTTTAGTTTCAGTTATTTGAATGTCAAAATTCTAGCCGAATTCTTCTACTTATGTAGACGTTTTGTTCATATGTGAGACCAAAATATGCAAGGACGCCTTTCCAAGTTTTGTGTCTACTAAATTTCATCTCACAAGAGTGATTTTGAGCAATTCGTTGTGACTTTCTGAGCCCTCAATAAATGAAACTCAGTTTCAGTAACTGAATCGAAACTCGCGCGGATTCCATAACTGAAACTGTAACTGAAACTGAAACTCAGCCAGCACCATAATTTAACTGAAACTGAAACTGAAATTTTAATGAGTTGGTCACCCTGTTACAGATCATCAAAGTCTACACGGAGACGCAGGCGTTGAAGTTCACGGGCGCCAGCGAGCACATAGCAGATACGGTGGCTTTTCTGTGCGGTGAAGAGTCCAAATTCATCACGGGACAAAGGATCGTCGTCGACGGCGGCTTCTCGCTCGGACACAAGCGCCCGGCCATGGGATGAGGCGAGGGAGTGGGAAGAGAATGAAGAGAAGAGAGCGCACACATCTGCATTTCCTGTTGAAACCGATCTTTGAAACTGAAATCTACAGTACGTCGAGTACGTCGTTTTCACTTACGACTTCGCGGCTCCAGTGCGTGCGCAAATCTTTTGGCCGATTATTAGGTGCATGCAATACGTAGTGTTACGCGCTTGTGACGTGAAAGACTAGTCATACGTCTTTGAGTTGAGTCAGAAAAGGGTAGATCTACCTCTCTTTAAACGATATATCAAGCACGAGGCTTTTCCAGCTTTCATTCACAACGAAACAACAGGCACAACAGCTACAGTGTGTACTGTGCCACCGATTGTTACCTAAGCGCGCTGAAACACATTGAGTACTCATGAGAGCAGCACTCAAGCGCTTCACGTAAGCCCATTTTGTCGTAATCGGTAACATACCTACCTCGTTACTGCATTTTGCAGAGCGGCACACCCATCATCAGACACTCTGTATAACACTGTGCACGTCTGCACAACAATGTAAGCTCGGCCGGTGAAGCCACCTACTAGGTATTTTGCAAATCGGAAAGATTCAGACAAAGGAACAAACGGTCGGACAAGGCCGATAAATCGTCGTTTGCATATCCGAACTTCTGCCGCCTACACCGTGTTGTTCTCGCGAACCTCGGTGCGTTCCCCTGCCAGACACACACTGTATGTACGTTTCGCGCTAATGGCTGGAAGAGCCGAAATCGGACAGCTGCTGAGGCAGGTTGCAAATCTCGGTGAGTAGGGGTCTGCGGTTCTCAGGCGGCAGATTCAGGACGAGGTCGAACAGTGGGGCAGACAGCAGTTCCAACTCGGCCATCTTCTTCTCCAGATTGGCCGCCTGACGCCTCGCCTCCAGAATGGTGGAAATCAGGGATCAGGGAGGTTTTCATGGTGTCAGCCATAAGCGTAATAATGGGGAAGCGTCCTAGTTTATTTGGTGCAAATCGGTTTGTTCCAACAGCCCACCCCCCCCCCCACCCTGCTGGAGGACACCGGTCTAGTAACTCAATTGAGAAAGGAGCTACTGGCAATGTTCACCACTCGCTACTACGCAGATAAGAAGGTTAGGAGTTTAGGGCACTCTATTCTGCCTTCCGTTTCCATGGGAATGAACGACAAAATGCTGCAGCCTGAAAACCCTTTGTGCAACGCGTTTTCCCGTTCATCAATCTCAATGGCTGTCTGGGCATCGTCATTCACGTCCTCTTCTCAGTGGTCTATCAGGATCAAATGCAGCACCTCTTTCCCACTCAGAAGCTGACCCACTGGCTAGGAGCGTGGAAGCAACGCCTGTGCTAGGCCTTTGCAGGGCCTACTGAGTTGGATGTATGGGAGTATGGGTGAGGGTTGTTAAGCACTGGTTAGCGAGCTATCAATTCATGTAACGAAAGGTCTTTTCTACCATCAATCAACGTTTGCTGGGTGCGTTTTTGTCAGTCGTTGATCTTTGCCCAAACGTTGAAGCCTTCCTCACTGGTGGTGTTGATGTCCACTGGCATATCCACGTGCAGAGTGCAGTTGGTGGATCCTGCGCTCACGCTCCAGCAGTCTGCTCGCTGAATGCAGGCGTGCCCGCAAATGCGGGCATCCCCACTGTCTATAGTGTGGAGGGCTGCAGAAGCGAGGCGAGCCCCCTCGTGGGCCAAAATCAAGCGATGCGCTGAAACGAGGCTACGTTACTTCATGAACTCCCAAAGGAATGCATCATTTCGCTTGACACGGGTGGCGAAACTCCAATTTTCAGTCGCACACCGACCTGTCAGAGGAGCAGCAGTCGTAGCTGTCGTCGTGGTTGGATCTGCAGTATTGTTTAGTTGTGTGCCAGAAATGCTCTATTTTGTATGTCGGCTCCTCTCAAGTGTAACGCCCAAGTGACCTCATATATCTGCACGTCAACCTCGCTCACCGGCCATGTGGCAGATGGGGAAGGCCGGGAAGTCAGTACAGGGCACATCGGCCACCTTGAGCGTCTCCCCGGGCCAGAGGCCACCACAGTTCTCCTCCCCTGTCATACTGGGCTCTCCCGAACCCCAGGCGACATCGCCAAGAGGCGCCTCCACTTGTTGACCGTCGATGATCCAGTACCAGCTGCCGCTGCCGTCCACGTCTTTCACTAACCCGATTCGGAAGAAGTGAGTGGCGGCTGTAACAATGGCGAACTAACACCTCCTTTGCGTAGATATGTCAGGGTTACAGTTCGAAAAAAAATCTGGCCTAGTTTGGGTAGTGGTGACACAAACAACCCGAGGGATACACCAACAGCAAAATCGCAGCGTCAATTGCCCTAGCTTAGCAGTAGGTTTGCTCCATGCCCAAAAAGCCCCATCCCTTCAGTTGAGAAAGTCCCGGTTCTCTGTTTTGGGCATGCCCAAAAAGCTCTATCCCTTCACAAAGCTCCATCCCTTCAGTTGAGAAAGTTTCAATTTTCCAGCCTTCTCTGTTTTGGGCATGCCCAAAAAGCTCCATCCCTTCACAAAGCTCCATCCCTTCAGTTGAGAAAGTCTCAATTTTCTGGCCTTCCCTGGTTTGGGCATGCCCAAAAAGCTCCATCCCTTCACAAAGCTCCATCCCTTCAGTTGAGAAAGTCCCACTTTTCCAGCCTTCTCTGTTTTGGGCATGCCCAAAAAGCTCCATCCCTTCACAAAGCTCCATCCCTTCAGTTGAGAAAGTCTCAATTTTCGGGCCTTCCCTGGTTTGGGCATGCCCAGAAAGCTCCATCCCTTCACAAAGCTCCATCCCTTCAGTTGAGAAAGTCCCAGTTTTCCAGCATTCTCTGTTTTGGGCATGCCCAAAAAGCTCCATCCCTTCACAAAGCTCCATCCCTTCAGTTGAGAAAGTCTCAATTTTCTGGCCTTCCCTGGTTTGGGCATGCCCAAAAAGCTCCATCCCTTCACAAAGCTCCATCCCTTCAGTTGAGAAAGTCCCAGTTTTCCAGCCTTCTCTGTTTTGGGCATGCCCAAAAAGCTCCATCCCTTCACAAAGCTCCATCCCTTCAGTTGAGAAAGTCCTCGTTTTCTAGCCTTCCCTGTTTTGGGCATGCCCAAAAAGCTCCATCCCTTCACAAAGCTCCATCCCTTCAGTTGAGAAAGTCTCAATTTTCTGGCCTTCCCTGGTTTGGGCATGCCCAAAAAGCTCCATCCCTTCACAAAGCTCCATCCCTTCAGTTGAGAAAGTCCCAGTTTTCCAGCCTTCTCTGTTTTGGGCATGCCCAAAAAGCTCCATCCCTTCACAAAGCTCCATCCCTTCAGTTGAGAAAGTCCTCGTTTTCTAGCCTTCCCTGTTTTGGGCATGCCCAAAAAGCTCCATCCCTTCACAAAGCTCCATCCCTTCAGTTGAGAAAGTTTCAATTTTCTGGCCTTCACTGTTTTGGGCATGCCCAAAAAGCTCCATCCCTTCACAAAGCTCCATCCCTTCAGTTGAGAAAGTCCTCGTTTTCTGGCCTTCACTGTTTTGGGCATGCCCAAAAAGTCCATCCCTTTACAAAGCTCCATCCCTTCAGTTGAGAATGTCCCAGTTTTCCAGCCTTCCCTGTTTTGGGCATGCCCAAAAAGCTCCATCCCTTCACGAAGCTCCATCCCTTCAGTTGAGAAAGTCCCAGTTTTCCAGCCTTCTCTGTTTTGGGCATGCCCAAAAAGCTCCATCCCTTCACAAAGCTCCATCCCTTCAGTTGAGAAAGTCCTCGTTTTCTAGCCTTCCCTGTTTTGGGCATGCCCAAAAGGCTCCATCCCTTCACAAAGCTCCATCCCTTCAGTTGAGAAAGTTTCAATTTTCTGGCCTTCACTGTTTTGGGCATGCCCAAAAAGCTCCATCCCTTCACAAAGCTCCATCCCTTCAGTTGAGAAAGTCCCAGTTTTCCAGCCTTCCCTGTTTTGGGCATGCCCAAAAAGCTCCATCCCTTCACGAAGCTCCATCCCTTCAGTTGAGAAAGTCCCAGTTTTCCATCCTTCTCTGTTTTGGGCATGCCCAAAAAGCTCCATCCCTTCACAAAGCTCCATCCCTTCAGTTGAGAAAGTCCTCGTTTTCTAGCCTTCCCTGTTTTGGGCATGCCCAAAAAGCTCCATCCCTTCACAAAGCTCCATCCCTTCAGTTGAGAAAGTCCTCGTTTTCTAGCCTTCCCTGTTTTGGGCATGCCCAAAAAGCTCCATCCCTTCACAAAGCTCCATCCCTTCAGTTGAGAAAGTCCCAGTTTTCCAGCCTTCTCTGTTTTGGGCATGCCCAAAAAGCTCCATCCCTTCACAAAGCTCCATCCCTTCAGTTGAGAAAGTCCTCGTTTTCTAGCCTTCCCTGTTTTGGGCATGCCCAAAAAGCTCCATCCCTTCACAAAGCTCCATCCCTTCAGTTGAGAAAGTCTCAATTTTCTGGCCTTCCCTGTTTTGGGCATGCCCAAAAAGCTCCATCCCTTCACAAAGCTCCATCCCTTCAGTTGAGAAAGTCCCAGTTTTCCAGCCTTCCCTGTTTTGGGCATGCCCAAAAAGCTCCATCCCTTCACAAAGCTCCATCCATTCAGTTGAAAAAGTCCCAGTTTTCTGGCCTTCTCCATTTTGGGCATGCCCAAAAAGCTCCATCCCTTCACAAAGCTCCATCCCTTCAGTCGAGAAAGTTCCAGTTTTCTGGCCTTCTCTATTTTGGGCATGCCCAAAAAGCTCCATCCCTTCACAAAGCTCCATCCCTTCAGTTGAGAAAGTCCCAGTTTTTCAGCCTTCTCTGTTTTGGGCATGCCCAAAAAGCTCCATCCCTTCACAAATCTACATCCCTTCAGTTGAGAAAGTCCCAATTTTCTGGCCTTCCCTGTTTTGGGCAAACCCAAAAAGCTCCATCCCTTCACAAAGCTACATCCTTTCAGTTGAGAAAGTCCCAGTTTTCCAGCCTTCCCTGTTTTGGGCATGCCCAAAAAGCTCCATCCCTTCACAAAGCTCCATCCCTTCAGTTGAGAAAGTCTCAATTTTCTGGCCTTCCCTGTTTTGGGCATGCCCAAAAAGCTCCATCCCTTCAGTTGAGAAAGTCCTCGTTTTCTAGCCTTCCCTGTTTTGGGCATGCCCAAAAAGCTCCATCCCTTCACAAAGCTCCATCCCTTCAGTTGAGAAAGTTTCAATTTTTTGGCCTTCCCTGTTTTGGGCATGCCCAAAAAGCTCCATCCCTTCACAAAGCTCCATCCCTTCAGTTGAGAAAGTCTCAATTTTCTGGCCTTCCCTGTTTTGGGCATGCCCAAAAAGCTCCATCCCTTCACTGTGCTCCATCCCTTCAGTTGAGAAAGTCCCAGTTTTCTGGCCTTCCCTGTTTTGGGCATGCCCAAAAAGCTCCATCCCTTCACAAAGCTCCATCCCTTCAGTTGAGAAAGTCTCAATTTTCTGGCCTTCCCTGTTTTGGGCATGCCCAAAAAGCTCCATCCCTTCACAGTGCTCCATCCCTTCAGTTGAGAAAGTCTCAATTTTTTGGCCTTCCCTGTTTTGGGCATGCCCAAAAAGCTCCATCCCTTCACAAAGCTCCATCCCTTCAGTTGAGAAAGTCTCAATTTTCTGGCCTTCCCTGTTTTGGGCATGCCCAAAAAGCTCCATCCCTTCACAAAGCTCCATCCCTTCAGTTGAGAAAGTCTCAATTTTCTGGCCTTCCCTGTTTTGGGCATGCCCAAAAAGCTCCATCCCTTCACTGTGCTCCATCCCTTCAGTTGAGAAACCCAAAGCTCCATCCCTCAGTTGGGTCTCAATTTTCTAGCCTTCCCTGTTTTGGGCATGCCCAAAAAGCTCCATCCCTTCACAAAGCTCCATCCCTTCAGATGAGACAGTCCTCAATTTTCTGGCCTTCCCTGTTTTGGGCATGCCCAAAAAGCTCCATCCCTTCACAAAGCTCCATCCCTTCAGTTGAGAAAGTCCCAGTTTTCTGGCCTTCTCTGTTTTGGGCATGCCCAAAAAGCTCCATCCCTTCACAAAGCTCCATCCCTTCAGTTGAGAAAGTCTCAATTTTTTGGCCTTCCCTGTTTTGGGCATGCCCAAAAAGCTCCATCCCTTCACAAAGCTCCATCCCTTCAGTTGAGAAAGTCTCAATTTTCTGGCCTTCCCTGTTTTGGGCATGCCCAAAAAGCTCCATCCCTTCACAAAGCTCCATCCCTTCAGTTGAGAAAGTACCATTTTTCTCGCCTTCCCTGTTTTGGGCATGCCCAAAAAGCTCCATCCCTTCACAAAGCTCCATCCCTTCAGTTGAGAAAGTCTCAATTTTCTGGCCTTCTCTGTTTTGGGCATGCCCAAAAAGCTCCATCCCTTCACAAAGCTCCATCCCTTCAGTTGAGAAAGTCCTCGTTTTCTGGCCTTCTCTGTTTTGGGCATGCCCAAAAAGCTCCATCCCTTCACAAAGCTCCATCCCTTCAGTTGAGAAAGTCTATATTTTCTGGCCTTCCCTGTTTTGGGAATTCCCAAAAAGCTCCATCCCTTCACAAAGCTCTCTCCCTTCAGTTGAGAAAGTTTCAATTTTCTGGCCTTCACAGTTTTGGGCATGCCCAAAAAGCTCCATTCCTTCACTGTGCTCCATCCCTTCAGTTGAGAAAGTCTCAATTTTTTGGCCTTCCCTGTTTTGGGCATGCCCAAAAAGCTCCATCCCTT
>JASAMZ010002619.1:0-30203 GCA_030248115.1 Linhomoeus sp. GSCO2_2
TTACTAAGCGGCAAAGGTGTGTCCGTGTGTCTGTCTGTGTGTTAATGCTAACTCTAGCCACAGTTGATGGATCGCGATGATCTCTAGCTTAAACTGACCGTCATGGCATGTAGTTTTGCACCTCCTGTTTTAGAACTTTGGCCAATGACTAAATTCCACAATATTTCGCAAATATCGGCTGCGCCAGTACATTCTGAGCACAGAAGGCACCACACGCTGTGACCGACGCTTGATTTCATGCCAAAAGCAGTATACAGTGTCACCATTCATGACAGAGTTGTCCTTGTGAGAGTCAAAAGTGTATTTGCAGGCACTGCAGGCACTGGCAGGGGCACAGCATCGAACTGCTTTGCATCTATGTCAAATGTCTTTAGATCTATCTGAAATCTTCTACGGGCTAACCCCAAATGTGTACGGGCTAAACACAAGAGTCTATTGTGTATTTACAGGCATGGGAGCTGGCGCAAGCCTAAATGTATGCACTGGCAGGGGCACAGTGTCAATTGGCTTGAGATCAATCTGAAAAGTCCTATTGGCTAAACCCAAATCTACAGGCTAAACCCAAGCATCTATTGTGTATCTGCAGGCACAGGAGCTGGTGCATTCCTAAATGTAGGCACTGGCAGGGGCACAGGGTCAAATGACTTGAGATCTATCTGAAATGCCCTGCGGGCTAAACCCAATTGTCTATTGGCTAAACCCAAATGTCTATTGTGTATTCACTTCACAGGCATGGGAGCAGAAGCAGACACAGCTGCTTTGGAGCAGATGGTTTATCAGATATCGCTGAATGAAGAAGCCAACACCATCAGGCTCTTCAAGCGCTCCCACTGCTGCAGCAGTCTCCCAGGGCAATCTCAAGGTTTCGTCGCTACTGTTGCCTTGCCAACATTTAGACAAGTTGGACGTGCAGGTGCACCAGCATGGGGTGGTTGTAAGGAGGATTGTGTGCATAGCCGTTTTATTCGCGAACTGGTGGCACGAGTTCAACGATTTCTGTCCCTTCGTACCGTACTGCACTGTGCTACATACCTACTACATACAATAGTTGTCAAAGCACGATGCTCTCCTAGCCTACTTGTCGTACGGCGATGGAGGACAAATCTCAGACGCAGACCGATGTTTAGGGACGGCATCGATTTATTCGATCGAACGGGCGGCACGAGTTCAACGATTTCTGTCCCTCCGTACTGCACTGTGCTACATACTACCTACCTACCTAGTTGTCAAAGCACGATGCTCTCCTAGCCTACCTATCGTACAGAGACGGGGACAAATCTCAGACGCAGACCGATGTTTAGGGACGGCATCGATTTATTCGATCGAACTGGCGGCACGAGTTCAACGATTTCTGTCCCTCCGTACTGCACTGTGCTACATACTACCTACCTAGTTGTCAAAGCACGATGCTCTCCTAGCCTACCTATCGTACGGAGACGGGGACAAATCTCAGACGCAGACCGATGTTTAGGGACGGCATCGATTTATTCGATTGAACTGGCGGCACGAGTTCAACGATTTCTGTCCCTCCGTACTGCACTGTGCTACGTACATACTACCTACAGTCCCGTCCACATTTAACGGCCGAAAATCGCGTTTGCCGTACTCTCGCGTTATCGACAACGCGTGAAACGGTTTTAGCGTTTTACGCGTTATCGCCTGTGCTAAACGGCTCCCGCGCATTTGAAGTGTAGTCGCCTTGCAGCGATCTCGTTTTAATACTTGCACTTACCGGTTTGTCCTAGATTAGCATATGTATAGAGGATCTTACGATCGCAAAGTAGCCGCAACAATTGGAGGTTGTTTTGGACAATTGTTAAACCTTGAGCTCACTCATAATGCAGAGCAGTGTGAAGCAGAACGGACGTGCAATGCGTTCGCAGACATTACACCATTGTCGTATTATGCGTGCGTTTCTTCTTATTCTTCATAGCGATTAGCAGATACGCTGCATCTAGTATCTCCCGCGTCAAGGTTGCATTTCAATGTTCATCTGTTCGCCACGTCTGTCAGTGATAGCTTCTTGCGATGGCAACAATGCATATGTAGCATACGCAAATGGGAGCAGGGAATCTTCAGGGTACTGTATCTCCCTTGCATCCCCGCTGCAAGACCAATGGTGCTTTAAACTGAACAGAGCGCGCTGCAGCGAGCCGATAACGCGTGAAACGCGAAAATGCGATTCGCGCGTATTCAATAACGCGCGATTCGCTATTCGTTGCCGAAACGCGTGTCGAATACGCCACCGGCCGTTAAATGTGGATGGGACTGTACTTACCTACATAGTTGTCAAAGCACGATGCTCTCCTAGCCTACCTATCGTACGGAGACGGGGACAAATCTCAGACGCAGACCGATGTTTAGGGACGGCATCGATTTATTCGATCGAACTGGCGGCACGAGTTCAACGATTTCTGTCCCTCCGTACTGCACTGTGCTACATACTACCTACTTACCTAGTTGTCAAAGCACGATGCTCTCCTAGCCTACCTTACGGAGCCGGGGACAAATCTCAGACGCAGACCGATGTTTAGGGACGGCATCGATTTATTCGATCGAACTGGCGGCACGAATTCAACGAATTCTGTCCCTCCGTACTGCACTGTGCTACATACTACCTACTTACCTAGTTGTCAAAGCACGATGCTCTCCTAGCCTACCTATCGTACGGAGCCGGGGACAAATCTCAGACGCAGACCGATGTTTAGGGACGGCATCGATTTATTCGATCGAACTGGCGGCACGAGTTCAACGAATTCTGTCCCTCCGTACTGCACTGTGCTACATACTACCTACTTACCTAGTTGTCAAAGCACGATGCTCTCCTAGCCTACCTATCGTATGGAGCCGGGGACAAATCTCAGACGCAGACCGATGTTTAGGGACGGCATCGATTTATTCGATCGAACTGGCGGCACGAGTTCAACGATTTCTGTCCCTCCGTACTGCACTGTGCTACATACTACCTACTTACCTACATAGTTGTCAAAGCACGATGCTCTCCTAGCCTACCTATCGTACGGAGACGGGGACAAATCTCAGACGCAGACCGATGTTTAGGGACGGCATCGATTTATTCGATCGAACTGGCGGCACGAGTTCAACGATTTCTGTCCCTCCGTACTGCACTGTGCTACATACTACCTACTTACCTAGTTGTCAAAGCACGATGCTCTCCTAGCCTACCTTACGGAGCCGGGGACAAATCTCAGACGCAGACCGATGTTTAGGGACGGCATCGATTTATTCGATCGAACTGGCGGCACGAATTCAACGAATTCTGTCCCTCCGTACTGCACTGTGCTACATACTACCTACTTACCTAGTTGTCAAAGCACGATGCTCCCCTAGCCTACCTATCGTACGGAGCCGGGGACAAATCTCAGACGCAGACCGATGTTTAGGGACGGCATCGATTTATTCGATCGAACTGGCGGCACGAGTTCAACGAATTCTGTCCCTCCGTACTGCACTGTGCTACATACTACCTACTTACCTAGTTGTCAAAGCACGATGCTCTCCTAGCCTACCTATCGTACGGAGCCGGGGACAAATCTCAGACGCAGACCGATGTTTAGGGACGGCATCGATTTATTCGATCGAACTGGCGGCACGAGTTCAACGATTTCTGTCCCTCCGTACTGCACTGTGCTACATACTACCTACTTACCTACATAGTTGTCAAAGCACGATGCTCTCCTAGCCTACCTATCGTACGGAGACGGGGACAAATCTCAGACGCAGACCGATGTTTAGGGACGGCATCGATTTATTCGATCGAACTGGCGGCGAGTTCAACGATTTCTGTCCCTCCGTACTAACACATAGCCACGAAAAATGAGACTTTGAGTCTGCACTAACTAATGTGGTTGTTTCAGAGCCGAACCGAATTGCAGAACCGCACAGTAATTGCCGCGTTTCGTGTTCGATCGAATAGGTGGCAAAACATACGTTGCACGAAACATACATGGAAACCAGGCAAGTCGTCCGGGGGACGCAGTATACTCCACAAATTTGAACTCCTACGCACGGTGACTTATACTCCACAAACAAGCTGTGTGTGTAAAAAGTTCAAACTATACTTTGCGTCTGTCAAATTTTGGTGAACAGTATAGTGAACTTTGTACACATCGTTAGCCGCATCTGGAGAAAGTCTTGAGAATGTGTACCTTAATGCCAAGTGCAGCTATCCCCACGATACGGTTGTCTGTACAGCTGATCTGAAGCTCAGTGATATCGCCGCGTTCGCTATATGTTATCGGCATGATACGACGCCGTTTATCTGATGTTTCCTACCTGTGTGAAAAGCCATCAGACGAAAATCTCGATTTTGACATTTTTTAAATTTTAATTTTAAATATGTCGAAATTGGAATTTATTAAAACTGTAAAACTATGTCACAAATTCTTATTGGCACACGGCCTTACCATTTCTGCGTTCAAATTCGTCAAAAAACGACGTTCTATTTTGTTGATTTATGGAATTTTGAAAAATAATCACGTATTTCTATTAAATTTCATTTACTTGCAAAAAAATTCTCTTGCGTTACAAATAATCTGCAGTCTATACTCGTTACATTTCTGAAGAAATTTCGGTGCTATATCATCAGGTGAAAAAGTCGATTTTCGACATTTTTTCGCCCGCCCTCAGGCGGGCGACACCCTAGGAGAGCTCGGCGTGCGTGCGTACGTCCGTCCGTCCGTCCGTCCGTCCGTGCGTCACGCTCTCAGATCTCGGCGTTGGAAAGTCGTAGAGCGAAGATCTTGGGCTCTACGGATGGGTCTCGACTCACTGATCATTCCGCTAAGAGGTTTCGAAATTCAAAAGTTTGAATTGCGCGCGCTACAGTAACCCGAAGGTCAAAACGCAAAACGGCTGTAACTCGCTCGTACTACGTCGTAGAGCAGCAATCGACACGGCAGGTGAAAGCTCTCGACGTGTTCTTTCATGCGTCTGCAAAAGTTTTTTCAATTACGCAAACACGCACCGCGAAAAACGCCATTCTCGGCATTTTGACGCTAAAATCGCTCTAGCGCGCTCAACTTGCGTTGTATAGAGACGATCTCGAGCTTTTTGGATAGCTCACGACTCGCTGATCATTTGTTCTCCCATTGGTCGAAACTCAAAAGTTTGAATTTCACGAGTTACAGTAACCCAAAGGTGCAAAACAGACAACAGATCTAACTCGCTCGTCTTACGTCGTAGAGCGGCAGTCACCACGTCAGGTGAAAGCTCTCGACGTGCTCTTCTATGTGGCAGCAAAACATTTTCAATTACGCAAACACGCCCCGCGGAAAACGCCATTCTCGGGATTTTGACACTAAGCTGGCTCTAACGCGCTCAACTTGCGTCGTAGAGACACGATCTCGAGCTTTTTGGATAGCTCCCGACTCACTGATCACTTGTTCTCCCTTTGGTCGAAACTCAAAAGTTTGAATTTCGCGAGTTACAGTAACTTGAAGGTGCAAAAGCACAAAACGGCTCTAACTCGCTCGTCTTGCGTCGTAGAGTGGCAATCGACACGCCAGGCGAAAGCTCTCGACGTGTTCTTTCATGCGGCTACAAAGGTTTGTTCAATTACGCAAACACGCACCGCGGAAAACGCCATTCTCGGGATTTTGACGCTAAGATCGCTTTTGCTGCATGCAGACGTGCGACACCGTTTGATTGCTCATAGTGCGTTCTTTTGTGCTCCGTCAATTGTTTGCCAAAACTTATACAAGTTTTTGTCACTTTTTTAAAAGCGTTGCTTGAAAGAGGGGTGTTCTTGCTCTAAAAGCCAAATCGCGGGCGAAATCAATATTGCTATGCAATACCCTCTTGCGAAGCGGGGGCTCCTGAAGGGGGAAAATGATTGGCCACAGATAAACGGGCACTCCTCACAGAAGAATGGATACTATCACAGAGAAATGGTCACATTCACAGAAGAATGGGCACTATCACAGAAAATTGGTCACATTCACAGAAGAATGGGCACTATCACAGCAAATTGGTCACATTCACAGAAGAATGGGCATTTTCACAGATAATCGGTTACTGACGTAGAAGGATAACTACGAGGGGGAGACTGTACGATGGAAGAGTAACAGGGATGGATAACGATTGTCCCATTCACTCAGAATAGCGTGTCCATTTGGCACTGAACAGAAAGTGTCAACTTCAGCTTAAACTACATATGTATATCCAGTGTATCTGTCAGTCACAGGCGATTGCCATCTAGACGGCAATCGCCTAATGCGTCAGGCGAAGACCGTCCGTATATTCTCCATGATATGTATATCTTGACACAGTGCATATTCCTTCCAGTTCAGGCTATGCTTAGGCTCGCCCTGCGCCCACAGTGCACAAGAGTCAGTCGGCGTCGCAGTCTGGCGGGTCGAAGCTTAGGCTTAACGCGACCGGTGACCGACTTCAGGGCGCGCGTATGAAGTTGGTGGTCGCGCTAAGCCTCAGCTGAGACCCGCCAGGCGCGACGCCGACCGAGTTTTAGTGCAAGCTGTCAGTGGAATGAACACTCCTCCATCGAATTCACCTCCTGCTCAGGCCGGCTGTGCCCCGCCGACCAGAGATTGCGCGGCTTGGAGGAGCCACCTTGTGGAGGGGCTGCCGTTATGGTAGAATATCAGTAGGCCGAGCGAGATCCTTAGGTCGTCTTTTCACGCTTGCTAACCAAGATAGGTATCCGAGAACATTACCTTACATACATTATGGAAGTATGTACGACGCACCACATGCACGCATGCACCTATGCACGCACGCGCGCACCCACGCACACACTAACGGACGCACGGGCGCAGTCACGCACGCACAATGCCCCCCCTCGAGATATTCTTGGTTTTCTGTGAAACTGACCCTTTTTCTGTGGAAGTGACCGATTTTCTGTGAAAGTGACCATTTATCTGCGGAAGTGACCATTGTTCTGTGAGAGTGATCAATCTTCTGTGCGAGTGCCCTTTCTTCTGTGGCAAACACCCGTTTATCTGTGATGAGTGACTCCACCCCTCATGAAGCGGAGCATGCGGGCGATGAACTCTCGCACTCTCTGCAGAAAGAACGCAACTCTTTGAAATGTCAGTCAGAATACAAACTCAAGTTTTTAACACCGGAGCTTGTTATATTTTGATTGAAAATATCTCGAAATTGCAATTTTTTCGCTCGGCCTCAGCCGAGCGAACCATATCAAGAGCTCGGCGTGCGTACGTACGTGCGTACGTGCGTACGTACGTACGTGCGTGCGTACGTACGTACAAAGAAAGAATACGTGCGTGCGTACGTACTGTACGTAGGTACGTGCGTGCGTACGTGCTTACGTCACGCACGCTTCGGGCTTAATAACTCGCTCGTCCGACGTGGTAGAGTGGAGTTTGAGACATCGTCGAGTAGCCCGCTGACTCCTCTCGCCATCTGAGTGTTCAAAACTGAAATAAATTTTCAAACTCGCGCGCTACAGTATCCCAAAGTGGGGTCCATTTTAAGACAAAAGTTGACCGAAGCTAGTCAAATCGCATATCAAGGTGAAGCGTTCGAGCTCCTGAGCACGAATCCGACAACAAAAGGTTTCAAAAGTTTAAACAGAGAGCTACAGTAACCAAAACGCGTCGAAAACTGAACAGGACACGCTTGCTTCGGGCTTAATAACTCGCTTGTCTGGCGTCGCTGAGTTGAGTTCCACACATCGACGAGTAGCCCTCGGACTACTCTCGCGAACTGTGACGTCGGAATAATAACAAGTTTTAAAAATTGCGCGCTACAGTATCCCGAAGTAATGTCCGCGAAAAGTCACAACTTCATCGAACCTAGTCGAATCGCATATCAAAATGAAGCGCTCGACCTCCTGAGCAAGAATCCGACAACAAAAAGTTTCAAAAGGTCATTGAGAGGGCTACAGTAACCAAAACGCGACGAAAACTGCAGACTTTGGTTTGTTATATCTTGGCACTCGTGTGTTGCAGGGGAGCGATCTTGACATCGCTGAAGAGCTCACTGCAAGCCAGCATCAAATCATGCTCACAATTAACCTGTAGTTTTGCGTTAGATTCTAGTGTTTTTTTAGATTAAGTCTGAAAAGATGATTTTCTTGGTGTAAAGAATTAAACCCGAGCGATACCAATGTTGCGTAGCAAGACCACTCCAAAAAGTGTAGTCGCGAGGAGAGTCAAAGACGCTGCACGAAACCAGAAAGGGCCTTGCTACAATCTCAGTAAAAAGTCAAAGCTCAAAACCACTCCGCTTTTTAAAAGAGACTTGTTATACTCCACAAAAAAGTGTGGAGTATATAGCGTTTGTGCGCGAAAGCAGAAAATTACAGTCAACGGTGTTCGCGCGTGAAGCGGCCGATTTGCAAACGGTCTTTTGCGTTGGGTAGGCCTAGTGGGTGGGCAACCTCCACGACATATGGGGTCACGCTGCGGGACTCCGTTGGCGGGAAATTCAAAAATTTAAATTTTCAAAGTACTGAAAAAGGCATACTACAAGGTAGAACTCGAAAAAGTTGCATATAATGGTATATACTATCTTTTGATATGTTGTAGTACTCGATAGTGCCGAGTTGGCAAAAAAAGAATTGGATCGCTGCGGAACCAATTTTGGCGCCAAATTTGAAAAATTCGCGAATTTCGGCCCCTGGTCAACTTTGACTGGCTGCTGTGCGAGCTACACTAGGTAGCAGCTAGAGCGGCGAGACCACTCTTGGTGCTCCTTCCCAGATGTCCTCTATCGAATGAGCCATGAACGGAGAAAATCGGGCGAAACACAAAAAAACTTTCTTACACTGCGACTTTTTCGACTCCGGGGTCGAAAATTGCGATTTTCGCGTTTCGGCGCCTAGAGCGCTCGAATGCGTCGCTGAATCGTTCCAAAAGTGGTTTTAAACGATTCTGCGCTTAAATCTGGCCCAGAAAAGTATTTTGGAAAAATTGTCGAAGCTACAGTATCCCTCCCGCGTCCGTTTGAATTGTGGGTGTCAAGTCAACTTTTGCAATGTTATACTCGATTTCGGGCTTTTCGGGGGCGCTGATTACGAATTTGCCATTTGTTTAGCGCTTACCTAGATGGTGTTTGAAAATACCTATGACGAATTTGTATGCTACTGTACCCCAAGTGCAGAATTTCAGTTCCCGGAGTCCATAGGAAACTAGGGGTGTTGTATGTCGAATCTGGGGTATTTTGAGATGTAGATCACGAATTCAGCATTGCTTTCGCGATTGGGGGTGCCAGGAGGCCACAACAGCAGAAGAGTCACCATGCGTAGGAGTTCAAATTTGTGGAGTATACTGCGTCCCCTGGACGACTTGCCTGGTTAAAAACTGCAAAACTATGTCACAAATTCTTATTGGCATACGACCTTTCCATTTCTGCATTCACATACGTGAATACATGACGTTCTATTTTTGTCAATTTGTGGAATTTTGACGAATAATCGCGTATTTCTATTAAATTCCGCATTTCCAAAAAAATTCTTTTGTGCTACAAATTATCCTCTGTCTATGCCCTTTCCATTTCTGAAGAAATTTCAATTCTAGCTCATCAGACGAATAAGTCGATTTTCGACATTTTGGAATTTTAATTGCGAATATCTCGAAAATACAAAATTAGCAACACAAACGGACAACGGATCCGTACTCAGCGACCTCGACTCTACTTGACCACATATGTCACGTATTTTACTTCGGTGGCACGGACGGACGGACGGACACACACACACACACACACACACAGACAGACATTGTCATCCGTACATATATATACACCTCGCCGCGCTCATGCACGTTTTTGTGAGGTTCTTGTCCAATGTCATGCCTTCTGTGTGTGCTGCGACAGAATTGTCTCGATTATTGGGCTCTGGTCGAACAAATAAAACCATTCT
This sequence comes from Linhomoeus sp. GSCO2_2, assembly GCA_030248115.1. Classification (NCBI taxonomy): domain Eukaryota; kingdom Metazoa; phylum Nematoda; class Chromadorea; order Monhysterida; family Linhomoeidae; genus Linhomoeus; species Linhomoeus sp. GSCO2_2. The sequence goes on from JASAMZ010002619.1 coordinate 9,866, forward strand.
CCCACACGTCATTCAGTGCACAAGCCAGAGCATTGACCCAGAAGCCAGGCGTTTCGCGTCGAAGCACGCATTTTATACACAAAGTTCCACTTGGTAGTAGGTTTTCGATAAACGCGGCGTATTACCACACAAAGTGTCTTCGTGTGCTGGTATAATCGTCGATCAGCCCAACAAGCTGTGTGTCTAAAAAGTTCAACCTATGTATACTTTGTGTCTGTCAAATCTTGGTGAAGAGTATAGTGAGTTTCATTCGCATAATTAGCAGTATCTAAAGAAGGTATCTTGAAAACGCGTACCACTATTTAAATGCAGCGATCACTATTTAAATGCAGCTATTATTTGGTTGTCTGTCAAGGAGAGACATGTGCATGCATACATACATACGTCCGTTCACCACATCGTGACCATACACAAATACATAATTGTGACGGGAAAGTTCATCTTCTGCTTTTTATAGGGGAGGCCATGCGAGCCAGCAAGTCGCTGAAGAAGAACTACTACTGTCCGGGCCCGACTGCAACTGCGCTGAAGCAGAAGCTTCTCGACGTCATAGCCGCGAAGAAGACAGCCCAATAATATTATTGCCCTACACGTCTAGACAAATACGAAACAAATTTTCCAATAGCGTGCAATAATATTATTGCTGGAGAGGCGCGAGGAAAAACGTTCGCGGATTGCATTTTCGTCGACGCGCAATAATATTATTGCCGACGAAGGCGCTAGAAGTTTTCACCCCTTGTCCTCTCCTCAACCACAATAAATTGCCGATTTCAACGCTAAGAGAATTACCACTACGTATCTTTTTGCTGGCAGGCAATAATATTCTTCCGCGCATTTCGTGTATGTTCTTCTGCGTCCCCTGTTGTGCAAACTCGTCGCTTTGTGTTCGTCTGTTGTTGCTGCAATGGAGTAGTGATGTTTTTTCGCCGCGCCTGAGCGCGGCGAGGTGTATATGTATATATACACCTCGCCGCGCTGAGGCGCGGCGAAAAACGTGTCGTCTATTTTAAAGATTGACAAGTCAGTGTTGAACATGTCACAGTTAACAAGCTGTTTTATAAAGTTGAGTTGTTTTATTAATACAGAGTGATTTGTGAGTGTTTTAAAGTGGAAGAGTAAAAGAGTGGATACTTTTGTAAAGTATTTCGAAGCCTTTCCGATATGACGCGCGCCCGCCCGGAGTCCACTATTCATGCGCTACTTCTGACACGCTCCTTTCTGAGAGGTTCTTGCAGGGCAACATTGGGATCGCCCGTGATTATTTTCTTGAGCAAGACACACTCATTTCTGAGCGGTTGTTGCAGGGCTACATTGGGATCGCCCGGGCTTAATTATTTTTTCGCCGCGCCTCAGCGCGGCGAGGTGTATATGTGACGTCCAGAATCCGCATTCGTCCAGAATCGGCATATGCCGATTCTGGACGGCCACCCGTCCACATTCCGCATAATGCGGATTCTGGACGCGGCGTCGTCCAGAATCCGTCTTAGAGATTGGAGAAGCATGCTCCTGGCTCGATATGCGTAAGTTGGACGGTCAGAATCCGCCTTTCTTGATCGAATACAATGTTACTTTCATTTGAAAGCATGATTTTCCTTTGAAATTAGGCTATGCTTAGGCTCGCCCTGCGCCCACAGTGCACAAGAGTCAGTCGGCGTCGCAGTCTGACGGGTCGAAGTTTAGGCTTAACGCGACCGGTGACCGACTTCAGGGCGCGCGGAGCGCGCCCTGAAGTTGGTGGTCGCGCTAAGCCTCAGCTGAGACCCGCCAGGCGCGACGCCGACCGAGTTTTAGTGCAAACAGTGGGTGGGGTAAACACTCCTCCATCTACTTCACCTCCTGCTTAGGCCTGCTGTGCACCTCCGGCATGCGAAGCCAAAGGAATGCTAATTCTGGACGTCCAGATCACGCATAATGTGTGGGGGCAGGGCTCTTCTTTCCAATGCCCATTCTGGACACCGCGCCGTCCAGAATCGGCATTATGCGGAATCTGGACGGAGACGCGTCCAGAATCCGCATTACATATGCGGCTTCTGGACGACTGCGGAAAGTGGACGTAACATATATACGGATGACACTGTCTGTCTGTCTGTCTGTGTGTCCGTCCGTCCGTCCGTCCGTGGCACCGAAGTAAAATATGTGACATACAATGTGGTCAAGTAGAGTCGAGGTCGCTGAGTACAGATCCGGTGTCCGTTTGTGTTGCTAATTTCGCATTTTCGAGATATTCGCAATTAAAATTCGAAAATGTTGAAAATCGACTTTTTCGTCTGATGCGCTAGCCGCGAAATTTCTTCGAAGGAAGGAGCATGGACCGCGGATAATTAAATTGCATAAATTGACTAAAATACAACGTCGTTTATTGACAAATTTGAATGCAGAAATGGAAAGGTCGTATGCCAATAAGGATTTGTGACATAGTTTTGCAGTTTTTTAAAATTGCAATTTCGAGATATTTTCAATCCAAATATGGAAATGTCGAAAATCGACTTTTTCACCTGATGATATAGCGGCGGAATTTCTTCACAAATGGAAGGAGCATGGACTGCGGATAATTTGTAATGCAAGAGAAATTTTTTGCAAATATGGAATTTAACAGAAATACGTGATTACTTTTCAAAATTCCATAAATCAACAAAAATAGAACGTCGTTTTTTGACGAATTTGAACGCGGAAATGGTAAGGCCGTATGCCAATAAGAATTTGTGACATAGGTTTACATTTTTAATAAATTCCAATTTCGAGATATTTAGATTTAAAATTTTAAATAAATGTCAAAATCGAGATTTTCGTCTGATGGCCAGAACAGCTGTTTATTGATGATAACGATGAATGTGCACTCCGAAACAGAAATGCGTACGCTGAACACAGGAATTCGCTCGCACCAAACTTTTGGCAAGTTTTTTGTTGGATGTGACGTTTTCACACAGGTAGGAAACATCAGATAAACGGCGTCGTATCATGCCGATAACATATAGCGAACGCGGCGATATCACTGAGCTTCAGATCAGCTGTACAGACAACCGTATCGTGGGGATAGCTGCACTTGGCATTAAGGTACACATTCTCAAGACACTTTCTCCAGATGCGGCTAACGATGTGTACAAAGTTCACTATACTGTTCACCAACATTTGACAGACACAAAGTATAGGTTGAACTTTTTACACACACAGCTTGTTGCAGACAAAGTTGTTTGTAAGACAAGGGTTTAAAAAAACAAAAGTATTTCTTTAGGAATGACCGTTCAACAACTGCCTCAACGTAAGCTTTCAAACGGTCGAACGAATGCCGCTCTACAAGGTAAGACGAGCGAGTTAGGGCCCATTTGCTGTTTGAACCTTTGGGTTACTGTAGTTCGCGATATTCAAACGTTTGAGTTTCGACCAATAGAAGAACAAATGATCAGTGAGTCAAGAGCTATCCAGCAACTCAAGATCGTCTCTCTACGACGCACGCTGAGCGAGTTAGAGCGATTCCTTTGCTAAAACGCAAGAATGTCGCTTTTCGTAGAGCGTGTTTGCGTAATTAACAAAATTTTTAATACCAAACGAAAGAGCACGTCGAGACTTTTTAGTTGACCTATCGAACGCCGCTCTACGACGTAAGACGAGCGTGTTAGAGCCGTTTTGCGTTTTGGACTTTCGGGTTACTGTAGCGCGCGCAATTCAAACTTTAGAATTTTGACTTCTCTTAACGGAATTATCAGTGCGCCGAAACCTATTCAACGAACTCAAGATCGTCTCTCTATGACTAAAGACGAGCGAGTTAGATAAGTTTTGCGTTTTAAACCTTTGGGTTACTGTAGCTCCCGAAATTCAAACTTTTGAGTTTCGACCAATAGATGAACAAATGATCAATGAGTCGAGAGCTATCCAACCAACCCAAGATCGTCTCCGTACGACGCACGCTGAGCGAGTTAGAGCGATTTCTGCGTTAAAAACGCGAGAATGGCGCTTTTCGTGTTGCGTATTTGCGTAATTAACAAAAGTTTTAATGCCAAACGAAAGAACACGTCGAGACCTTTTAGTTGACCTATCACACGCCGCTCTACGACGTAAGACGAGCGAGTAATAGCCGTTTTCAGTTTGAACCTTCGGGTTACTGTAGCGCGCGCAATTCAAACTTTTGAACGCCGATTTCTCGAGGCACGTTACCAGTAAGTCGACGAGACCTTTCCGTAAAGCCCAAGATCGCCTTCCTACGACTTTCCAACGCCGAGATCTGATAGCGTGACGCACGCACAGACGAACGGACGCACGCACGAAAAGCTCTCGTAGGGGTTCGCCCGGCTGAGGCCGGGCGAAAAAAAATGGTAGTTAGCTAGGCTGTCGATTGTCTTACCACGCCCAGTGGGGGTCTATCCACGAAGAGTTGCGTTGTTAAACACATGCGACGACCGGCGTTCCTTCAGCCAGTCTGGTCACCGCGTCATCTGTTCTTTGTTAAACAGGCCACACTCCAAAACTGGACAATTGGACATTCTGCTACTGCAACTACATTTTTGAGAATTTCTCATAAAATTATTCGCGGAAGGAGTTCCGCTCAACTTTTGCGAGTTTTGCTTTGAAACTCTGTGCAAAACAGAGAAAACGTCGGACAGTCGCACAGTTTTGCAAATCGGCGAACCTCATGCCAAATTTTCACAGAATGTGGCAGTATTTTTTTACAAGCAAACAATCACAGTTTAGAGTTTTGAGAGAATCTGAATTTTGAATATCCTACCTTGATGCTGATGAGCATGTTTACATTGTCTTCTATCTCAGAAGTGCAAATGCCTTGGATTGGATGGAGTGGGTTCTCGATCATTTTGCGTTGGTGGTTATCGTTAGAGATACATAGGCACATACCTAGATTATGCACACCAATGTTTCACTGTTTGAGTAATCCACCAAAATAATTCAACAAAAGTATGTTAGAGTTAGTCTGTCAACATAGTCAGCTCTTCCCATCCCACTTGTAGTAGTTTAATACTCGGTGTTTGCAGGAGTTTAATGTAGGGCGCACTATCTGAACTGTCCAAATCCATAATGAATTTCAAAACACCTAATGGTATGTACAGCTATGGAAACAAGTCTGACGACCACCATCCTTTATGTATGAACCATACTGAGGTCGTGACATGTCATTTTATAAAGGTTCTGGCACTTTTGGATACGGTAGAAAAATATACAATATACAAAGCATATACAAAGAAAAACTTTGTATATATATTTGTATATATACAAAATACAAAATACAAAAAAATTCCTTTGTATATATAGTATACATATACAAAATACAAAAAAAATTTCCAATATTGCCAACTGTAGTTAGCGGTGAGTTAGCGGTGAGTTAGCAGTGAGTTAGCAGTGAGTTAGTGGTGAGTTAGCGGTGAGCTAGCAGTGAGTTAGCAGTGAGTCCTCCTAACTCACCACTAACTCACTGCTAACTCACTGCTAACTCACCACTAACTCACTGCTAACTCGCCACTAACTCACCGCTAACTCACTGCTAACTCACCGCTAACTCACTGCTAACTCACTGCTAACTCACCGCTAACTCACTGCTAACTCACCGCTAACTCACTGCTAACTCACCGCTAACTCACCGCTGACTCACCGCTAACTCACTGCTAACTTACCGACCGCTAACTCACTGCTAACTTACCGACCGCTAACTCACCGCTAACTCACTGCTAACTTACCGACCGCTAACTCACCGCTAACTTACCGACCGCTAACTCACCGCTAACTCACCACTAACTCACTGCTAACTTACCGACCGCTAACTCACCGCTAACTTACCGACCGCTAACTCACCGCTAACTCACCGCTAACTCACTGCTAACTTACCGACCGCTAACTCACCGCTAACTTACCAACCGCTAACTCACCGCTAACTCACTGCTAACTTACCGACCGCTAACTCACCGCTAACTTGCCGACCACTAACTTGGGACCGCTAACTTGCCGACCGCTAACTCAGCCACCGCTAACCTGTCTCAAATCATCGCTAATCTGAAAATCCCGTCAAGATTAGCAGTCGGACCGCTAATCAAAGTTAGCGAGATTAGCAGACGTCTGTAGACGTCCGCCGATCTAAAGGAATACGTTGTAGACAGTAACCCCATGGTGTAGTCTCCTTGACGGCGCTTTCACAGGGGGACGTCGATGACTTTGTGCGGCAGCTCACCAGGCTGCACCAACTGAATCGAGAGAGCAAGCTGCCGGTGTTGTATCCTATTTGTACGCGTGTCCTAAACGTACGCGCGCATAAACAGGACATCCAAAACGTGCGCGCGCACGAATAGGACAGCGGAGTAGCGTCCTATTTGTACGCTTGCATCTTTCTGCAAAGGAATTTATTGGCAAGCGGCTAAATAGGACAGTGCCGCGGCGTCCTAGATGTAAGCCATATGCATAGTATGCTAGACAGTAGTGATGGTAACTCGACACTAGATGTGTACTTACCCGGTTTTACTGTGTTTAATTTAACTGGGTGTAACCAGTTTTACTTACCCAGTTTTCAAATTTTGGAAATTGCAATCCCACATCATCGCAAGTACCTGTAAAGTAGCTCTACAGTTGTATGTAGGTCTGCGCTCTGTAGTTAGACTGTTGTAGGTATGTAGGTACGTAATAATAATACATAATATGTATTGTTTCTAAATTGTTTTACATACATCGATTTATAGTACTGTCAGGCGAACACTCCTCTACCGTCAGATTAAATTTAGTTATAGATACTGGCAGAAAACTGTGAAGTGAGCCATCGACCATCAACAATACAAACAGCAATAATAATACATCAACGGTACATACAACCAGAATACTGTGATGATACAATGATCCAACCATTGGCAATCGGAGAACTAATGCATTGATGCACGAACAAGAACTATCCAGGGGTGAGCATAGAAACTGAAACTAGTTTTACTTTCAATTAAATTCACTGAAACTAAAACTGTATTGCAGAAGCTAAAGTGACCAGCCATAGTTACACTGAAACTGAAACTAAAACTCCATGAAAAGTTTCAGTGTTAGTACGATACTGAAATGGTTTCGGCACGCACTACTGGAAGTGGTTTAGTTGCAAGATTGGCATTTGGGGCGTATGCTTGGTTCATCTTAGTTTGATTTTGCGCCTTGCTTATTGACAATGACGAAAAAACTTGGAATGCACATTTTGTATGGTAATCAGCAACCTAGCCACGCATCCATGCAAGATTGCATGTGCGCTTTACAGCCGCGAGTAGCGTGCTTAATATCGAAACTCAGTTTCAATAACTGGAACTGAAACTCAAAGATTTCTTTACTGAAACTGCAACTGATACTGAAACTAAAATGAAAACTGATACTAATTATGAGATTGAAACTGAAACTGAGACTATTTTAGCTTCTATCGTCACTTTGGAACCTTCTGCGAGTGGTCGGTGGTCAATGCTAGATATGGTACCTGCACTATCCTACTGTTTCGTCCTGTTTTCACAGGTAGCGTACGAATAGGACAGAGCTAATACAAGCGGACGCCGCGTAATGTACTGCAGCGTACAAATAGGACACTAGCCGACCATCCTATTCGTGCGCGCGCACGTTTAGGTAGCATCCTATTTATGCGCGCGCACGAATAGGATGGCTTGCAAATAGGATACAGCACCGGCATACAACGTCATTCTGTTGGGCTGTGAGAAGGACGTTCTAAAACGCGCATTCAAAGCCACTGCGCCAGGCGCTGCTCTCCCATTTGAGTTCACACAGAGAGTGAAGGCAGCTGTGCAGCTATGTAAGCGGCGGTCCCATCAAGCCAGGTACACAACAGGTGTACGAAAGAGGAAAGAAAGATTGTAAAGCTGACTGTTTCCGATTACAGGCTTTGACCTAATCGACCACACGAGGAGGTTTTACCTGCTGTCTTGGTCGGAGTCTGGGGAATTGGTGGAGGAGAATGGGAACTTCATCCGGCATCACAAGAGCCGTAGTACGATATTCCGCGGTCCTTTCGCGCAAGACGAGAGCGTGGCCACAATCTACCCAGCCAGTTTCTTAGACGAAATCGTCCAGCTCTTCTCTCCCACTTTCGGCTGGGTGCTGGATTCAACAGGCAACAGCAGTGAGTCACGGTTCACTAACAGCTCTTGTTAGAGTTTGGAAGATTAAATAAACGCATATCCCAGTCCCAGCCCCAATCCCTGAAAGCCAAAAGTAACACTCGATCCTGACCAAACGCAGATCAAGAAACTCCTTTCCTGTAGCTGTAGTTGCAATATACTGTAACCTTGTCACTCAGTCAGTACCCATGCTCACGCTATCGTCTAATCGCTTCATTTGTTCCTTCAGATGAGGCGACCATTCCAGAATGCGCGGCCACGGCGGAGCGCAACGTCTCCCAGCTAGGAGACACTGCTCGCCATGAGCGAGCCAAACTTTCGCTGCTTTAGTGCCTAGGGTTTCTTGTGCCTAGAAGTCTAAGTTACGTTGCAAACTTCGAGCCCCGCAATAATAATTATGGTCAGACGTCTACCATAATGATTATAGTCAGCAGTATTCACGTTCTGCCATAATTATTATGGTGGTCGTGGACTTCCTCTTCTGGCCATAATAATTATAGTCAATCCTGTTGTCATTCTCACAATAATTACTTATTACGGCCTTCGATTCTCTGTTGTGCGCTACGATTTTGTTGATTGTGGCGATACCTGGCAATTTTTGGTCCTTGCGAGCCGTTTGTACTCGTCTTCACGTTGAAAGAACGAAAAACGTACGCTGATAGAAACATTTTCCTAGCATACGGGAAATTATGTACGTTGTCGCCATCACTTCAGATTTGCTATCGGCCGATGTGCAAAATGCAGTGAGGACTTCGAAATTTGTCGGTTCTAGGACACGTCTAGACATCTCACAGATAATTAGTGACCGATTGAGCTCTGAAATATTGTGAAGTTTTCATTAATTTAACTCTGTTTTTAGACAAAATAGTGTAAAAAGTTGCAGTAGTTGCTCAAAATGCAAGCATGAAGACGGTAAAAACGTATCCGATTGCGGATTTTTTAAAATGTCCAATTGTCCAGTTTTAATGTGTGGCCTGTTGTTATCTTGTGTTCAAGAGCAGCCCTTGCGATGCTTGACAAAGATCGACGGCGCCAAAGAGTGTAACCCGTTACGGCCCTGCCAAGCGTCTGGAGGACAAATGTCAGCTGCGATCCGCTATGCGTTAGGTTAGAAAGGCCCGTTCCACCACCGATGGCTGCGAAGCGACAGGAGCAGGATGACAATTGTCAGCTGCGATGCTCTGTGCGCTAAGTTAGAAAGGCCCGTTCCAGCACCACGGTTGCGAAGCAACAGGAGCAGAAGGACAAATGTCAGCTGCGATGCGCTACGCGTTAGGTTAGAAAGGCCCGTTCCAGCACCACGGTTGCGAAGGGACAGCAGCAGGAAGACAAATGTCAGCTGCGATGCGCTACGCGTTAGGTTAGAAAGGCCCGTTCCAGCGAGGGCTGCGAAGCGACAGGAGCAGGAGGACAAATGTCAGCTGCAATGCGCTATGCGTTAGGTTAGAAAGGCCCGTTCCAGCACCAGGGCTGCGAAGCAACAGGAGCAGAAGGACAAATGTCAGCTGCGATGCGCTACGCCTTAGGTTAGAAAGGCCCGTTCCAGCACCACGGTTGCGAAGGGACAGCAGCAGGAAGACAAATGTCAGCTGCGATGCGCTACGCGTTAGGTTAGAAAGGCCCGTTCCAGCGAGGGCTGCGAAGCGACAGGAGCAGGAGGACAAATGTCAGCTGCAATGCGCTATGCGTTAGGTTAGAAAGGCCCGTTCCAGCACCAGGGCTGCGAAGCAACAGGAGCAGAAGGACAAATGTCAGCTGCGATGCGCTACGCGTTAGGTTAGAAAGGCCCGTTCCAGCGAGGGCTGCGAAGCGACAGGAGCAGGAGGACAAATGTCAACTGCAATGCGCTATGCGTTAGGTTAGAAAGGCCCGTTCCAGCACCAGGGCTGCGAAGGGACAAGAGCAGGAGGACAAACGTCAGTTTGGGTTGATGCGCTGCGTTATTATGGATTACGCAAATGCGTTAGCCTCTGCAAAAGCAAGCAGGGAATAGCAACGTGAAATTATATGGTGTCACACGTTTCTGGAGAGAAAACGAAGTTGGGTCGGTGTTGCGGCCCTGTGCGATTTCAGTCGGCTCGACTGTTGAATTCTCTTTCCAGCTTCTGGTCGCTGAAGAAATCCAAGTTGAAGCGAACTTCCGCGCTGCAGTTTTGCTTCGTCACATTATACAGGGTGTCCCACCGCTAACTCCCCAATTTTGTGCGTTAACTGTCTGAGATTGGGTAGACCTATCTTTGTGAAATTTTGGGTGGTTATGCTACTAAGACCAACTTAGATGCCTGTCAAGTGGAATAATTGTCAGGCCTGACACACAAGAGTAATCTCACCGCAAATTCAAACCTGCAGATTTTGAATGGAGGCGTGTCAGAAACTGCAATTTCTTGTGCTCTGTTCGACGCTCCGTGAAGCGGTAAACTTTGTTTGAAAGAGAAGACAACAGTCTTTCAGATGATAAAAAATAAATTTTTTAGCCCCAACAACGCGTGAGATACAGCTCACCAAAGTTGTCCGCTTAGTGCTACGAGGAGCTGTAGATCACGCTCTCACGCGGTGGATCACCAATGCTCGTTGCTAACGCTGACGGAACAACTTTGGTGGGCTGTATCTCACGCGTTGTTGGGGCTACAAAATTTATTTTTTTATCATCTGAAAGACTGTTGTCTTCTCTTTCAAACACAGTTTACCGCTTCACGGAGCGTCAAACAGAGCACAAGAAATTGCAGTTTCCGACACGCTCCCATTCAGAATCTGCAGCTTTGAATTTGCGGCGAGATTACTCTTGCGTGTCAGGCCTGACAATTATTCCACTTGACAGGCATCTACAGTAAGTTTGTCTTAGTAGCATAACCACCCAAAATTTTAGAAAGGTCGGTCTACCCAATCTCAGGCAGTTAACGCACAAAGTTGGGGAGTTAGCGGTGGGACACCCTGTACTGTATGTACAGTATATTGCATTGATAATGACCTACAGCACATCGCAAGAAATAACTACGGTACGTTTTGTTTACATAATATGCATACCCTCACGATCCGTTGCTACAATACATCTAGTCAATATGGTCAGCATGTAGATCAAACAAGTCTCTTTTAAAAAGCGGAGTGGTTTTGAGCTTTGATTTTTTACTGAGATTGTAGCAAGGTCCTTTCCGGTTTCGTGCAGCGTCTTGACGTCTCAAACTCCACCCTACGACGTATGACGAGCGAGTTATTAAGCTCGAATGGAGCGTGACGTACGAACGAACGTACGAACGAACGTACGCACGCACGCACGCCGAGCTCTTGATAGGGTTCGCTCGGCTGAGGCCGAGCGAAACAAGTCTCTTTTAACAAGCTTTGTCTAAAAACTGTGGCACCACGTTGGCATCAGTGTAAACTTGAGAGCGTGTGCGGGATAATGTGCACTGGATAGTGAAGTGCCGCTAGACATTTAGCCGACAATCTGGTGGGTTATAGCCGCAATTGGTCTTGGATTTGTTCGGGTACCTGATCCACATATGGATCAGAAGATTCGCCGCAGGCACACTTTGCGCTTATAATTGTGGCAACTGATCCATGAATGGATCAGAAAAATTCGCCGCAGGTACACAGTGCAATAAAAGTGTCTAAATGAGACGACGCCCTATTGAAAAGGGTATAAATGGGACGACGCCCTATTGAAAAGGGTATAAATGGGACGACGCCATATTCTTTTGGGATTAGTGCTCGATGCATCCACACAAAGATGTGTTGAAATCTCAGCTGCTTGAGATTGTCGAAATTTAGAAATTCAGACAAAAACCTTGAAAATATACTTAAATTCTTTAATTATAAAGTCTAGAACTATTTGCCAAAAACTTGACAGACTATGCCCAATGCATCAACACAAAGACATTGTGAGATTTAAGCTGTTTGAAATTGACATAACTTGGGAATTTTGACAAAAACCTTGAAAATATCCCAAAATTCGCTAATTATAAAACTTAGAACGAGTTGCTAAATACTTGGCAGGTATGCCCGACACAACCATGTAAAGAAATTATAAAATTTAAGCTGTTTGAATTGGTCGAAATTTGGGAATTCTGACAAAAAACCTTGAAATTATCCCTAATTTCGTTAATTATAAAATTTGAAACTATTTGATAAATACTTGACAGACTATGCTCGACACATCCGTGAAAAGAAATTTTGAAATTCAAGCTGTTTGAATTTGTCAAAATTTGGGAATTTTGACAAAAATCTTGAAAATATCCCTAATTTCGTTAATTATAAAATCTGAAACTATTTGATAAATACTTGGCAGACTATGGTCGACACATCCGCGAAAAGAAAATTTGAAATTTGAGCTGTTTGAAGTTGTCGAAATTTGTGGATTTTAATAAAATTTTTAAAAATATCCTAAATTTCGTTAATTATATTCGCTGAAACTATTTGCTGAATACTTGGCAGACTATGCTCGATACATCGGTGCAAAGAAGTTTTGAAATTTATGCCGTTTGAAATTGTCGAAATATGGGAATTTTGACAAAACCCTTGAAAATATCCCTAATTTCGTGAATTCTACCAGGCAAGTCGTCCGGAGGACGCAGTATACTCCACAAACTTGAACTCCTACGCACGGTGACTCGACTGCTGTTGTGGCCCCCTGACACCCCCAATCGCAAAACTAATGCCGAATTCGTGATCTACATTCCAGAATACCCCGGAATCAACATACAACACCCCTAACTTCCTATGGACTCGCAGAACCGAAATTCTGCACTTGGGGTACGGTAGCATGCGAATTCGTCATAGGTACGTTCAAACATCATCTAAACGCTAAACGAATGCCAGATTCGTAATCAGCGCCCCCGAAAACCCCGAAATCGACTATAATATTGCCAAAGTCGACCGGACACCCAAAATCCAAACCAACGCGGCAGGGATACTGTAGCTGCGAGAATTTCTCAAAAACACTTTTCTGGACCAGATTTAAGCGTAGAATCGTTTAAAACCACTTTTGGAACGATTTGGCTACGCATTCGAGCGCTAGAAGCGCCGAAACGTCAAAATCGCAGTTTTCGACCCCAGAGTCAAAAAAGTTCCACCAAGATAACTTTTTTGTGTTTCAATCGATTTTCGCCGTTCATGGCTCATTCGATAGAGGACATCTGAGAAGGAGCATCAAAAGCGGTCTCGCCGCTCTATCGTCTGCCTAGCTCGCACAGCAGCCCGTCAAAGTCGACCCGGGACCGAAATTCGCGATTTTTTCAAATTTGGCGCCAAAAGGGGTCCCGCAGCGATCCAATTCTTTTTTTGCCGACTCGGCACTATCGAGGGCTACAACATATCAAAAGATAGTATATACCATTATATGCAACTTTCTCGAGTTCTACCTTGTGTAACCCATTTTTCAGTACTTTGAAATTTTAATTTTTGAATTTCCTGCCAACGGGGTCCCGGAGCGTGACCCCGTTTGGTGTGCACCCTGCCCACTTACTAGGCCTACCCAACGCAAAAGACCGTTTGCAAATCGGCCGCTTCACGCGCGAACGCCGTTGACTGTAATTTTCTGCGTTTCGCGCACAATCGCTATATACTCCACACTTTTTTGTGGAGTATAAAAATCCGAAACTATGTCACAAATTCATCGCGTCTTATGCCCTTTCCATTCCAGCAAAAACTTTGTCGATACGACTTGTAAATAAAAGTGTCATTTTTTACATTTTCGTATTTTAATTGTAAATATCTCGAAATAGCGAAATTACCAACAAACAGAAACCAACGGCACGTTACTCAGCGCATTCGACTCCATCGGGTGGCACTAACCGTCACGTCTAGTTTTTCCGTACTGACAGACACACACACACACACACACACACACACACACAGAGGAACGAACAGACAAGCTTAGAGTAACAAGCTTAGAGTAACAAGCTGTGTGTATAAAAAGTTCAACCTATACTTTGTGTCTGTCACATTTTGGTGAACAGTATAGTGAATTTCATTCGCATAATTAGCCGCATCTAGCGAAGGTATCTTGAAAACGTGTACCACAATTCAAATGCAGCTACATACATATTAACACGATACGGTTGTCTGTACAACTGATCTAAAGCTCAGTGATATCGCCGCGTTCGCTATATGGTATCGGCATGATACGACGCCGTTCATCTGAAGTTTTATACCTGTGGGAATACGCCACATCGAACAAAAAACTTGCCAACTGTTTGGTGCAGTCGTTCTCTACTAGGAATTTCGTTTGGTGTACGCATTTCTGCGTTATGACGCTTTTGACAATTTGTAGAATTTTGACAAATTGTGGCGTACTTCTATAAAATTCCACAATTGCAAACAATTTCTTTTGTGTTATAAATTATCCGCGTTCTATGCTCTTTCGATTTCCGAAGAAATTTCGCCGCTAGTCCATCAGGCGCCAAAATCGATTTTCGACTGTTTTATATTTTAATTGTAAATATCTCTAAATTGCAGTATTTCAAAGCTGTAGAACCATGTCACAAATTCTTATTGGCTTACGACCTTTCAATTTCTGCATTCACATTTGTCAATAAATGACGTTCTATTTTTGTCAGTTTACGAAATTTTGACAAATAATTGCGTATTTCTATGAAATTCCGCATACGCAAAAAAATTTCTTTTGTGTTACAAATTGTTCACGGCCTATGTTCCTTCCATTTCTGAAGAAATTTCGCCGCTAGCTCATCAGGCGAAAAAGTCGATTTTCGATATTTATACTCCACAAAAAAGTGTGGAGTATATAGCGATTGTGCGCGAAACGCAGAAAATTACAGTCAACGGCGTTCGCGCGTGAAGCGGCCGATTTCCAAACGGTTTTTTGCGTTGGGTAGGCCTAGTAAGTGGGCAGGGTGCACACCAAACGGGGTCACGCTGCGGGACCCCGTTGGCGGGAAATTCAAAAATTTAAATTTCCAAAGTACTGAAAAATGCATTAGGCAAGGTAGAACTCGAAAAAGTTGCATATAATGGTATATACTATCTTTTGATATGTTGTAGTACTCGATAGGGCCGAGGGTGGAAGAAATGAATTGGATCGCTGCGGGACCCATTTTGGCGCCAAATTTGAAAAATTCGCGATTTTTCGCTATTTTCCGACTTTGACGGTTTGCAGTGCGCGATAGGTAGCAGACCGCGAGACCGCTTTTGTTGCTCCTTCCCAGATGTCCTCTATCGAATGAGCCATGAACGGAGAAAATCGGTTGAAACACAAAAAAGTTATCTTGGTGGAACTTTTTTTACTCCAGGGTCGAAAATTGCGATTTTTGCGGTTCGGCGTTTGTGGCGCTCAAATGCGACCCCGAATCGTTCCAAAAGTGGTTTCAAACGATTCTACGTTGAAATCTGGTCCAGAAAAGTGTTTTTGGCAAATTCGCAGAGCTACAGTAACCCTGCCGCGTCCATTTGAATATTGGGTGTCGGGTTGACTTTTGCGATATTATACTCGATTTCGGGGTTTTCGGGGGCGCTGATTACGAATTTGGCATTCGTTTAGCGTTTAGATGATGTTTAAGCGTACCTATGACGAATTCGCATGCTACCGTGCCCCAAGTGCAGAATTTTGGTTCTGCGAGTCCATAGGAAGTTAGGGGTGTTGTATGTCGATTCTGGGGTATTCTGGGATGTAGATCACAAATTCGGCATTAGTTTTGCGATTGGGAGTGTCAGGAGGCCACAACAGGAGAGGAGTCACTGTGCGTAGGAGTTCAAATTTGTGGAGTATACTGCGTCCCCCGGACGACTTGCCTGGTTTTATATTTTAATTGTAAATATCTCCAAATTGCAATTTTTCAAAACTGAAAAACTATGTCACAAATTCTTACTGGCTTGCGACCTTTCAATTTCTGCATTCACATTTGTCAATAAATTACGTTCTGTTTTTGTCAATTTATAAAATTTCGACAAACAATTTCGTATTTCTATCAAATTTCACATCGACAAAAAATTTCTTTCGTGTTACAAATTATTAGCGGTCCGTGCTCTTTCCATTTCTGAAGAAATTTCGCTGCTAGGTCATCAGGTGAAAAAGTCAATTTTCGACATTTTTGAATTTTAATTGTGAATATCTCGAAAATGCGAAATTAGCAACACAAACGGACATTGGATCCGTACTCAGCGACCTTGACTCTACTTGACCACATGTCACATATTTCACTTCGGTGCCACGGACACACAGACACACAGACACACAGACACACGGACACACAGACAGACATTGTCATCCGTATATATACTGTACACCTCGCCGCGCTGAGGCGCGGCGAAAAAACTGGGTACCCGATGATGGTTGATTGGCATTGCATAGTGTGTCGTGCATTTGAGGAGTACATTCCATAGTGTGTCAGAATAGAAAGTTGAGCATTTATTCGGGGAGTTTCGCCGCAGTTACCTCTGGTTTTGTATAGGTAGTAGTTTTATGCCGCTGGTGGGCAATCGCCACCTATAGGATGCATTGGTGGGTACTGATCCGATGGATCAGGAATATTCGCCGCAGGTTCACTGTGGAATGGAGCTAAATGGGACGACGCCCTTTTCTTTTGGGCCATAAATGTAGAGGGTTATGGTACGGTGGCCGTAGAATGCAGGATAACGCCCCGCTGCAGTGCGAGAGAAATTGCCGCGTTGTAAATCGATCGAATCGATATAGCGGAGAAATCGGAGGGGCCGGTTGGCGCTTACACGTATGCCGGTACTATCCACTTAGCCAGAAAGTCATGTCCATTGTCAAACAGAATATTGGCCACAAAAGATTCTTCATTATCGACGAAATAAGCATGGTTGGATCTAAGACACTAGACAATGTTCATAGACGACTCTCCGAAATATTTGAAAACGATCATACTGGGCTCAACAGCAACCCCTTTGGCGGAATTAACATGATCGTAGCAGGAGACTTCTTTCAGTTGCCTCCAATCAAAGAAGAAATGTGGTCGGGGTCGGTCGTGGTGGTCGTGGTCGGTCGTGGTCGGTCGTGGTCGGGGCAATCAGGGCTCCCAGGGCTCCCGACCCTTCTGCAATTACTGCAAGAACTATGGGCACGTCATCGACGACTGCTTCAAGCGCGCCGCCAACAACAATCCCAATTGGAGGGGATCTTTTCCACGTCCCAATCGCGGCACTCGAGGAGGCTATAACGCCAACCAATTCCGGGGCCAGGGCCAGCCCTTCTTTCGCGGTCAATCTTCCTTCCGTGGCCGAGGGGGCTATTACAACAACAACAACCAGAATCAACCCTATGGAGGCTATGGCTACAACCCCAATCAAGCCTATGCCTATGCCACGGCACCAGAGGCTATCAATGGTTCACCCGACGTCACAGGCCTCTATCAGCTGATGAGCAAGGATCTGCACATGCTGAAGGACACCATTTAAGGCCAGCAGCAACAGCTCGCTCTCACTAATCGGCCTCACGTCTCTCAGCCGCCCTCTGAAAACCCTGGAGTCACTGAAGGCATGGGATGGATGTTCAAAGTCCCTGAAATCCAATGCGGCCACCGAGACGAAGATTTCTTCAAGATTCCAATGGCCTGCCGTCAGCTGCTCACCTGTGCCAATGGTCACTTGCTCGGGCACTGCAATTCTTCCTGTGTGGTCAGCTGCGACCAAGAAACGTGCTTTGAGCCTCGCTTCTGTGGAGTCTGCGCCCACAAGTCACTGAATCACAGCTGTCCCAGCACGGCCGCTGCTCGCCTCTTCAAGGGGGCTCTCAGCAGCATCAACAAGCCTTCTGCCAAGGCCAATCTGCCAGCGTACACCATTCCACTTGACGACGACTATCCCGCTCCCATTGGGGTTCCCATGCAAGGTCCGACCATCGCCTGTGAATTGGCCATTCCCGAGGGGCTGCTTCCCACTACTCCAGAAACCACCTCTGGGATCCTGAATGTCCTGTCGGCCTTTGCCTATACCCTGGGGCCTCACGAGACAGTCCTCTGTGACTCTGGCATCGTCGTCTGCCTTCCCACTGGAATCCTTGGACGTGTGGAAACGCCTGCCCACTGCCGGTCGGCAACCCACATCTGGTCCATCTACAACCAGACCCTCCACAAAATCACTGAAGACCAGTGGTCAACCAGCTATCCGACCAAGATTGAGTTCAAATGGTGCTGCGTGGATCACTGTGTCCAGACCACCAACTGGTTCGTCACCAAAGGTAACGTCGCATCCATTGATGGCAATCATCTCATCTCCGACCTGACCGACGTTGGCCACTGCCTCCCTGCCAATGGTTCCTGCGTCACCCATGGCCAAGCAGTGGTCTGGGAAGCTCGCAAGTTTCGCCGCATCTGTCCCTTTGTGGAACACGGAACCTACGATGCCACCTTCACCAGCGATCACGTCATTAGTAGAGTAGTAGTAGCACACGGCCCCTCGGCATCAAATCGACCTCGCACGTCGTTGGGACCGGCACCATTCGATCCAGGGAGGTCGATAACCCCACTCTATGCGAAATTTCAGAAAATTGAAATTTTCAAATTTTGTCAAAATTGACAAAATTCTAAATTTACTGAGCACGTTGTACAATACGTGCTTCGTGTAATACACTACTGATAAGGAATTGGCACGTGACCTAGTCACGTGCAGGAGCCCCTGCATACCAAGCAAGTGCAGGATACCCTGCATACTAAGAACATACAGGAACCCCTGCAGAATTTTGAAATTCTGCTTGTTTGCAGCAACCTGCACGTCGAAACCGTTTCTTTCTATTAAGTTTTTTACGTTAATAAGTTATTAATAAGGAAATAATAAAAGAAGCCACCCTACTATTAGGTCGGTTACGGTAGAAAACCGACGCCGACTTTTGGGTTACCCCAAGTCTCTTATCTCCATTTCTGCTTGCTAGCGGCGCAAGTTGCGCAACGTTGCGCAATCTTTCTGCTTAGCACTGCAAGTTGCACTGTCTAGCTCTGTCCCACTAATACACTTGACCCATTATTGCGAAACTTGAAAAGTGTGAAAGTTTTAGAATGGCCGCCTCCTCCTCTTCCATCCCCAACGGGCCGCCCAAACGCAAGCGCCGCTGCCTGCCCGTGGACGTGCCCTCGCCGGCTGTCGACGACTCTGCTCCCGCAGGCGCCAGCTCTGGCGGCGAAATCGCCGAATTTCGTCACTACTGGCGTGACTACATCGGCACGCAGCACATCAAGACGAGCGAGCGGCGCTACACGTTCGTCAGGGAGCTCGACGGGCAGGACTTCACCAAGGATCTGGTGCTGGCCTACCTCAAGGCCATCCTGAATCTCAACAAGTTCCAGGGCAGGGAGCTGCACGTCGCTGTCCAGTACGCCAGCATTCTGAAGAACAATCAGACTGGCGAACTCCGCCATTTCTACCCCTCGGCTGGTAACACCCAGGCCCTGGCCTTCACCATGGCCAGCGCCTTCGACGCGGAGAACGGCGTGCGGGACTCGGACTTTGACGACATCTACGAGCAGGCCTGCAGCGCCAGGGACGACACAGACTGGGTGTTTATAGAGTTTTCGCACATGGAGATCGATGTAACAATTCTTGATTAATGCGTGTAGTTGCTACATATGTACGTGTACCTGTACACCAAATTTGCTCCTGTTGTGTGCCATACCCACCTTGTAATTACCGTATGTCGTCTACTTCTATCCAAGTCAACTGTGTAGGTAGTATGTACACTCCTATGTATGTAGCTTTTCCAAAATGCTGTCGGAAGAAGACGTTGCGCGCCTCCGGCGCTCGTATTTGTTTTCGGACAATGCCTTTGTCGGCGCGGACGAATTTGCACGCGCCGTAAAGTCGCAGTTTCCCGGGACCACACTACGCGAGATTTCAACCACAATTCGGCGATTCTACCCCTACAGTCTGTATGCAGAGCCGAGAAAACGCACCTTCCACAAGAAATATGTGAGTAACCGTTACATGGATTACGAACAGAAGGTCGGAGGGACTGTCGTCTCCGACACGTTGCATTTGGCAAAGTCAAACTACTACGTGGTCACTTTCCAAGACTTGTTCTCTAAACGAACGTACCTATTCCCCATACGAAAGCTGACGGCTCAGCGGGTGGCAGAGTTTCTGTCGCTGGTATACGACCGATTGGGTGGAATCGACACATTTTTGACGGGTGGGTGTTTATTACTGGTCATTGGCACGTGTGGATCACTGATTTCTCTTACGTTTTACATAGGGGAGTGGAGTTTATGGGGGCGCCTGTAGGCAGAGTTTTGGCCGAGAAGCAAATTCATCACGTCACAAGCCAAGAGCACTGGCGAAATAATGTTCCAAATTCC
>JASAMZ010002624.1:0-12761 GCA_030248115.1 Linhomoeus sp. GSCO2_2
TGCCAAGCAATACGTAACTGAACGAGCAACAACAAATACATAAGCCATCCCAGATTCATAATTCGAATTTGGCGCCATTACAGTACCCCCTTACCGTCTAGAGGCGTCACTGTGAATGAGGCGAAAGCGCCCGCGCCCAATCCGGCCACAAGGGAGGCCCAAAACACCGCGTCGCCGCTGCCGTCGCTCTTTCTGGGACCCTGAATGCGAAAATTCGAGTTTTGGAAAAATTCAAAATTTCAAATTTGGCGCCAAAATTATACCATGGAGTCCAGTTGGGCGAACAGGGGGAAGTAGATGACGGAGAATGTGACGTCGCGAGCCATCGTGGCGCCCACGCCCCTGGGAAAGAATACAGGGTGGTAAAATTTTTGGAATACACAGGGTGTTTTGTGGTGTTTTAGGCGCTAGGTGGAAACGGCGAGATTTGACACGGGTGTACTACAGCGCAGGGTGTTTATGGTAGTGTGTGCATATTTCGTGCGGATTCATAATTTAGGAACGAAGCAATACCGTTTTGCTTAATAGACAAAACTGCTTTTACTTGTAGAGTCCAAAGAGGCCCTTCTTTCGCAGCAGGTCCAGTGTTACTCTTGTGGCGCTGACTCGCTTGGACGCGTCGCCTGGAATACGGTACCATGACAATTCAAAACCGTGTTTTCCACTTCTTATGTTTTCGCTCGGAGATTTGCGCTCAACCAGCCAATTGTCAGATTCTCAATTGAAAATTCAAATTTCGATTCTACCGTAAACCATACCGGTTCTGCCGGCGTCCTGCAGATTCAACTTCAGCAGTTCCATGGGCGTTGTGATGATTATCTGACAGAAACCGGCCCCTCCTCCGGCTATCATACCCCTCCAGATTGGTAAACGGCTGAATTTTTGATATTTTAAAGTTTCAAAATTGTAAAAACACAAAAAATATCACGCACCGCTCCCCGGTTGAGAGGTGGTGTCGGAAAAAGTCGTTAGCGACCAGTTTTATGGCTTTCTCCGGCGTGATCAGTAGAATGTTCACCGCGCTGCCTGCAATGGTTACTGTAGAGAATGCTGTAAGTACAATAGAGTACAAACTACACCAAACTAGATAGATACAATGGGTGTGGTATGATAGAGCAATAACGGACGTTGTACAAATGCGTAGCACACATAAACCGCATTTCACAAAGTAATGGTGCTGCATAAACTGTTAGTGTGGCCACACAATATCAAATCTGCTACAAGATACCAGTACCACTAGTTACAGTAAGACCCTACCTACAACACAGAATAGAGATACTCTACTCAACATACGACAAATCCCATCCAATTGTACCTTGATAGAGTCCAAAGAAGCCTCCCCTCGCGAAGCTCTTGCGGAAGCAGTCGACTCTACACATCAATATCCATCAATTAAACAAAATACTACAAAATACTTACTACAAAAATACTGCAAATCTCGCCCACATTCCACTGTACATGGGCCTTCCAGTGGCCGTTATTTGCTGGTTTTGCAGTCTGGTTTTCACCAAATCCATAGGGAAGACGCAAGTGACGCCGATAATACCCGCGACCCCTCCATTTATGATCTTGGGCACGAGTCTGTAAAAGTGAGAGGACAAAAATCTACATAAAAAGTTTGAATTTCGCCACAATTTTTTTCAAACGCACGAAAAGGTGCGCGCCGCCGGCGCGACAGGAGGGATGGCAGGGGTCGTTGCCACAACCTGCGACATGTTGGTTTGGACGAGTGGAATGCTTACACAAAAGAGGTGTTAGACTGCGCCTCCCGCGCGGCCCCGACTTTACACAAAAGGTTACACCACTGGGTAATTTCGTCTCCTACGCGTAATATGATAACGTGTGGGGGAGGCTATAGAACTATGCGTGCTTAGCCCTGCGCCCGCCGAATGGTGAGTGAACGCGGTGCCTGGTACTGCTTAGGTCAGCATCACTAAAACATCCCTACGAACTGCCACCAGGCTCTGAAGGAATACACTTCGCAAGCAGAGGATTATTACTTTCGACCAAAGCTGCATTAGCTTACGCAGCGTTCTGTGCACTGCAAAGCGGGCTGCTGGATTGAGGGAACATGAGTTGCGACTTACGGATGGGTGTACTTAGCGGGAAGGAAAGGATACTGTACCTACTTATACAAACTTATATTAATGTTGTCTGAGGGTTTCGTTAAGCGAGACTTGCCGGCTGGGCGTGCGTGGCTAATGAGCGACTTTGACTGTACCCGTGTTGCGCAGGTTGCAGTACCTGTCTTACGCAAAAATACTCTGTTCACGTTCGCTCTTTGACAGCGTTACAACACCAACCCAGCAGCACTGCAAGCTAAGCTAATAATGCGCAATGGAAAGCGGAAAGCACGACGTGTTATTTGAAACCCCGTTCAATAGCGGTCTTGTTTATCGCTGCGTTGTCTGTTGGACACCCAACGCTTTCACAAGTTGTCAGTGCCGATAGACTGTTTCGTTGCGATTGTGACCGACAACTTGCTCATGCGATCAGGCAAACAATACTCATTTGTTGTGTAGGTGCCCGATGAATTTCCTTCAAACTTGTCTCTATTCAATGTCTATCTCCGCTGCAACACTCGTGATAGGTCCCGATGGTACTTTTTACGATAGCCAAAATGTCTACAATTTGCTTCGTAAGCGTCGCATATTCCTTGACAACCTGGGGCAAGAATACAGAGGCGCCGAGCAGTTCGCGGTCTCGCGCAATATGTGCGCAACGGATGGGCAGCTATTCACTCTGTTGGAGAGAAGATCGCCAGGCTGGCAGCAGCGATTTCGAGCCTGTTGGTGGAACGAGTGCCAGTTTACTATTCGGTATTCGCCTGAGGTCGCCCGGAGAAAAACCCCCGCCGAGAAAGAGCCGGTAACCATTCGCGGAACATTCAATGTGTTCAAGACATTGAGAATGTCCTTTTGTTTCGGAAAGGGCATAGCAACGCAGGGACACCAGTTTCATTGCGCGAAATGTTGGGCTGTCGGTCTGCGACTGCTTGCTCCATGCTTGCCATTCCTGGCAGAAATGCTATCGTTTGCAGAAGGTCGGAATGGGAATATTGCGTCTGCCGAGATGGGAGGTAGAGCATCCTTCTATGACTGTCTCGTCCACAGATGCTTACCACCAAATACGTCCGACAATAAGAAGTGTGATAGCTGCAAGCTTAACTACCCAATACTGAAAGTGCCTCAGATGCTTCATGGAACAACAAATCTTCACGCCTATTTTACCACTGCTTTGAATGGGAGCAATGAAACGGTCACTGACCCTCTTCAAAACCACCTATGCCTCAATTCGTTAACCGACGCTTCCCAGAAGAACTACTGGCCTGACTCAGTAGTTACTGACCACCTGTACAGAGTGGTTGCCAGAGAAGCATTCTCTGCTCTGCAGATGTCGAAACTCGCCATCTACTCTTACTCAATAATTGTTCACAAGTTGATCTCAACGTGTTATGGGACTCATCGACAGACGTCCACCCCTACTACACCAACCCAAGACAAGTTTGAGCGCTATGACGATCTCAGCAAGTCAGTGGACGATACATCCCAATGGCCAGTTTGGTCGACTAATCCTGAGACGTTGGCCAGTGTTACACTCCTCACTACTGTACTTGCTATTATCATCAATATAATCTTCATTGTCATGCTCTGCTTAACCATGAAGCAAACGTTGTGCGCAATCTCGGCCTTTCTCTTCGTGGCGGCACTGGCTAATCTGGTCTACTGCTTAGCAATGATGGTTCAGCAGGTTGCTGTGTCGTTGCTGAGGAAGACCGCTCTTTCAAGGGACTATTGCTCAAGGGCCCCGTTGCACAAGCAAAGAAGAACAACAATCGAGTTGGCATGCACTGACATGACAATACTGCTAAACACTATGGGACTATCCCTGAACGTTCACTGTGGTGCTCAGGGTGATGCAGGAGTCATCTGCTCAACTGCTCTTGGTTTAACTTTGATTTTGATTTAGTGGCATGATGGCCAGGTATGGGGGTGCTTTTTAGAGGAATGCTCTTAGTCAGAGAGGAAAGGGTGCTCCTGCTCATACCTGAGTTATCCACAAAACTGCCCTCACACTTTCATATTCATGGGTGGAATAATGTAATGAACAGGAAACTCTACCTACCACTGATTTAGTGGTATCATACACAATATAACATAGAACTACTGGGTTTTTCTGCTTAAGACCCTACTCCCAAACTCCCAAACCCTTTAGCACCCTGAGGGGTTCACGAGGTTTTCACTGCCACATAAGCACCCTGCAGCGAGAGAGTGCAGTGATGTTGTTGGGCTGCTAGGAATTATGCAAGCAAGAATTAAATCCTGCAATTTCAAGTTGTTTCAGACTGTTGGAAGATGCATTCTATTTAAGTTGTTGCAAAGTTATTTTGCTTGATTGTTAAATTAACCTATGCAGTCAAGGCAGAGAACGTTTTGCATCCTATCCAAATCCATACTCTGTGATGGAGCCTCAATTTCTTCTAAAGTCTGGAAATGCAGCAATAAAACTACCTCATACCTTGTATGTAAAGTGCTCAATGTCGTCTGTTTCAACTTTCACCTCATCAATGCATGAAATACATCATGAGCTCATGAGAAGGCAATTACTGTGAGAATCACTACCAATAACCCAATTACTTTAGAGCAGCTTCCATCTTTGCACTCCGGGCCTTATATGGCACCAATCTCTGGTTGTCAGGTAACCCATTTTGACACAAGTACTCTGGGATGCTTAGGTGGAAAATCCTGGAAAGCCAGCTAACTATCCACTCACTGCAAGTGAGTCATATACAGCCATGCTACGTATTTAGCCATGAACCATGCATAGCTTTTCCAAATTCTTGATGGTCAACCTTTCGTTGCAAAATTCTTCCATAAAAGGAAATACTCCAAACCATGAAATTTTTGTACATTTACATTAGAAGAATTGGTCTGAGACTGGCTGAGTTTATACCCACAGGTTGCCTGCCACTCCAAGTTCCATCACTGATGAGTGCCTAGCCTGGTGGTGCGTGAACAGTGGTTGTGTCTGATGAGAAGTAGGCATGAAACATGACACAATAAGGAGCCTTGGTTACATCTTTGGTTTCTTTCTTTCCAATTCGTGTCAATGATTTCTACACTGAGATTGATGTCGAATCCATAGACAACAACTACCCACTTCTACTTCTGTGTCCAGCTCTTACCTTTACAGCTGTCCTTCTTCAACCCTCTCTTCTCCTGTCCATTTCTGCTGTGCCTTCTCGCGACTAGGAGACCCACTACCAATATGTCTTGTTACTACGCTTGAACCTACTCTTCACCCTTATACTCTAGTTTATTAGCACCAGTGTTTAAAAGAGTTTGGCTTTAGCAGCTCTCAAGGGGCACTGCATATCCATTGGGTTAGGCAACATCACTGCCTCAAGCATGGTTGCTTTTGTCTGAACATCAGAAGAGTACCACTCACTGTATTCAAATGCCGCTATTGTAGAGAAAGGGAGTCGAAGTATGCGGAACGGGAATAGATGGGCTAGTCTATTCGCTTGTGCAACGAGTCCTAGTCATGCAACTTCCCAATGGAAGACGGACGAGACAGTCTCGCTCTACTTGTACAGAGGAGACATTTTGAAATTACGTCATGTGTGGCTTTTTGCCTTGTGCGAACTCATCATGGCCTCCAGCCAGCAAACATCGCTTCTAGTGTTCCTGTCCATTATACTGATCATCGCAATGCAGTTCAGGGTCAAGCAGGCGTCGAAAGCCACGCAGAGGCGACAAACCAAGTGGCTAGTCGGAGGTTGCTGCGGTCTGCCACTGGTGTTGAACAGCTTTTGTATTCTCTATCAGACAAAACTCAGCCTGGACTTGTTCTATGAAACCGCCACAGTCACAGCATTGAATGGCCAGACCTACTCAATCATTAGGGATGCCACAAGCAAAATGGAGACTTTGAAGGGACAGTTATCAACCAATCCTCGCTCGGTAATCGACAGCCGCATCATGATCAAGATGCCGGCTCTGCTGTGCGCCTGCCTAGTGATAATTGGAATCTTATTCCACTCGTCGATGGTGCTATTCTACATGCGATCAAGACGTCAGCGCAGAAGGCGTCTCTCAAACGTCTCGGGCAACCGAGACAGAGGTCTCGACCTTCTCTTCATCTTGATTTCCATTTCCCTAATCATCTACATTGCCAGCGCAATGAATCAGTCGTGGGCTGAGCTGGTGCTCGGTTTCAAGCCAATGGCAAGCGAAAGCGAGGCTCACAAAGCTGAGTTTTTCCACCGGATCAGTCTCGCCCAATGGGCCAGGTGAGCTTATTTGTTCTCCAATGTTACTGACGGGATGTTATCATAGATGGGCAAGGCCCAAAACTTAGACCCGGCGGGTGCCAGACCTGATGCGTAGCGGTCAGTTAAGAGTTACATATTTATACTCCACAAAAAAGTGTGGAGTATACAGCGATTGTGCGCGAAACGCAGAAAATTACAGTCAACGGCGTTCGCGCGTGAAGCGGCCGATTTCCAAACGGTCTTTTGCGTTGGGTAGCCCTAGTAAGTGGGCAGGGTGGACACCAAACGGGGTCACGCTCCGGGACCCCGTTGGCGGGAAATTCAAAAATTCAAATTTTCAAAGTACTGGTAAATGGGTTAAACAAGGTAGAACTCGAAAAAGTTGCATATAATGGTCGATAGTGCCGAACACGCAAAAAAAGAATTGGATCGCTGCGGGACCCATTTTGGCGCCAAATTTGAAAAATTCGCGATTTTTGACCCCGGGTCGACTTTGACGGGCTGCTGTGCGAGCTAGGTAGCAGCTAGAGCGGCGAGACCAGTCTTGGTGCTCCTTCCCAGATGTCCTCTATCGAATGAGCCATGAATGGAGAAAATCGGGCGAAACACAAAAAACTTTCTTACACTGCAACTTTTTCGACTCCGGGGTGGAAAATTGCGATTTTCGCATTTCGGCGTCTATAGCGCTCGAATGCGTTGCCGACCGAATCGTTCCAAAAGTGGTTTCAAACGAATCTGCGCTTAAATCTGGCCCAGAATTTGACAAATTTGCAGAGCTACAGTATCCCTGCCGCGTCGGTTTGAATTTTGGCCGTCGGATCCACTTTGCCAATATTATGCTCGATTTCGGGGTTTGCGGGGGCGCTGATTACGAATTTGGCATTCGTTTAGCGTTTAGATGATGTTTGAACGTACCTATGACGAAATCGCATGCTACCGTCCCCCAACTGCAGAATTTCGTTTCTGCTAGTCCATAGGAAGTTAGGGGTGTTGTATGTTGATTCTGGGGTATTCTGGGATGTAGATCACGAATTCGGCATTAGTTTTCCGATTGGGAGTGTCAGGAGGCCACAACAGTAGATGTGTCACCGTGCGTAGGAGTTAAAATTTGTGGAGTATACTGCGTCCCCCGGACGACCTGCCTGGTTTCCTAAAACTTTGCTAAAGTAGTGGGTCAACTAACAGACTGAGAAATCTTGAGGTGCCATTTTAATAAGAAGATGCACAAAACAATTTTCAAAGCAGAAATTATGACTGTACCACCATACCTGTAACGCGCCCCCTCGGGGAGGGGGGGGGGGGGGGGGTAGATCCGGATTTTAGGGGGGGGGGGGTGGGGGGTTTCCAAAACCGAGGAGGAGGGGTCAAAATGACCTACCTACAAATTTGGCAAAAAAGTAAGGAAATTTTGCAAAAATAGGGCAAAAAGTGCCAAAAATCGCTTAATGTTGACGGAAACAGTCTAAATATAGCGCCGCGGGCAAAAATTTCACCAAATTCAAGCGCCGCGGGCAAACATTTTCGCAATTTTTGGGAGGGGGGTCTTTCAGGCTGGGTAGGGTGGGGGGGGGGGGGGGTAAGGGGGGGGGGGGGGGGGTGGGGGGGGGGGGGGAGATGTCTGACCAGGGGGGGGGGACCCCCCCCCCCCCCCAGCGTCACAGGTATACCGTAAATGCTCTGATAAGCCCCCCCCCCCCCCCTTCTCCTTTTCTCCTTCTTCGACACCATGCACAGGAAGACGAAGGTCAGGAGGGGGGCTTACTGGAGTATTTATGGTATGTACCACTAATATGACTGAAAGTTTAGGTACCGCAGGCAAAAACTTTTGAAATTCAGGCATTAAACATCAAGGAAATGGGGTAAAGTAGCGCAACAGGCAAAAATTTTTCATTTTACAGTTGAAGATTCACAGAATGTGCACAAATATGCAATCTTGTATTCAATTTTCTCGGTCGGCATGCGTAGTGGTATGGATTTCGCTTTACGTAGTGCGTAGTCCACCCTGAATTAAAGGTTGGATTTGCCAACCCTATGCCCATCTATGGATGTTGTCGCGAAGCGCCGATTTGCTACACGGATCTCAAGCGTGGGAGTTCAAAATTGCCTTTGTTTGGATTCTTAGAATCTCGATGAATTTCGAAAGTAGAACCTCAGTTGGCTCATAAAACAAGTCGTCTTCGCGCGCATAGAAATTCTACTGTGGGTATACGCAAACAAACCAGCACCAAACCCTGTACGTCACACGTCTTAGCGCGCTTTTCAAAGGCGCATTCGAGAATTACGGTACAGTGATCCTTTTGCGCGATTATTTCCCAGGCTGCTCAGTCTGCTGGACCCTCTCTTTAACCCTGTCGTTATCATGCTGCGCACGGTGCCGATACGACGACTGCTTCTGAGCGTTTGGGCCAAGTCGAGAAGGAGTTTTGTGCCACGTTGGGCCCGCCAGAGCAGTGAGTGAGACGGAGCACTGCCGAAAGGTGGAGTCTGTGGAGCTGGTGGCCGTTAGAACGGCCCCGTTCGATGATGAGATGGCGTGTGATTGATTGCGGACAAGGTTACAGTAGCAGCGCTGTGTTCTTTCAATAGCTGGCTACTCTACATCTACGATATGTATGTACACACGGTGTACATGGCTGTGTTGGCGAAAATTCACATATCGCATGCTCGGATCCACAATTGAGCAATGGGATCAACCTGAAGTTACAAGTCCTAGGCCATTGTAGCACCAGTAGGTACCTACTCTGTTCTGCATCACACAAACGATTGACCTCTGTGCAGTTATCAGCAGACTAATGGAACTGATGCAGCTGACGATACAGTACCCATCAATGAGCCTTCTTTCCGTTGTCATTAGGAATCAACTCGCACATAGGTGTCATTGAGCAGAGGATCTTGTCTCGCTTGTATTGGACAGACTTCTTGAACTGGCGGTCTGTGCCGTGGAGCCAGTCGAGCCAGCCTAGCGAACCGTAGCACTCCATAAACCTGAGTGGAGTGGAGTGGAGTGTTTTGTGTGAGTATAGTGGTCTAGGCAAGAACCGAAGCGGAGGCAAGGCAAGAAGTTTCAAGGAGCTGGTTGATGGGTAGCCAGCCACCCAGCTCTGGATAGGCGGTTGTGTGTAAATGAGTGACCTTGGTGCGTCAGTTCAGCGCACTCAGTCAGTAAGCGGAGTGTTACAAGGTGACTGGGAGTGTACCAAAATGTAATACTTAGCAAGCAAACACCGGGCATTCATTCGCTCACTTGGCGTGGTGGAAGTCGTGGAACTCGTTGGAGGGGAAGAAGGGAAAATGGTAGCCCGAGTGGTGTACTGTCGTATCCACCACTGACACCACGATGTACATCCAAGCTGTGGTAATGTGGCAGTTCCATATGATTGGGCCTAACAGCACCGGCCACAGATTGGCCACCAGTTGCTCGAGGGGATGACAGTATGAAGCCACCAGTCCTGCAAAGTGGAACGAAATTGATGCCTATCCCTAGATTTGCATATGTACCGTAGTAACTTTTGGAATCATTCCGTTGAAAATAGACAAGTATTGCAATTGAGGTAAAAGGGACAATCTGAACTTCGTCTAACTCTAGCAGGGTACAGATATACTTAGTTATCGTAACCACATCTGAATAAGTTCAAACGATTGCCACCCACCAACGGGCGCAGGCCACTCATGGTGAACCTTGTGCACGTGTCGGTACAGCAGCGGATGATGCGCCACCATGCGGTGCGTGTAATAGAACAGCACCTCGTAGCTAATCACGCACAGCAATAATTGCGCAACGATCTTCCAAATTGGTGGAAGTTCAGCCGAATAACACTCTCCGCCGCTGCGCCACACCAACAAAGTGTGAAAGAGAAAACTGCTCGGCAGATTGACGATAAGCATGTTGAAAAGTGAGCGGCCCAAAATTTGTGGCAACTTGGAGAAGGGAGGCTGAAATAAGAATGTGTTGCAATTCATTTATTTACTTTACTTACCGTAAATCCTCCGACCTCCAATAAGCGCCCTGGGCGCTTATTTTTTCAACCTACCTCTAGGGGGGGGGGGGCGCGTATTCGAGGGGGGCGCTTATTAACTCGGACTCTCAGGAGTGCCAAAATTTCACCAAAATTCCCTGTTGTTGTCACATTTTTGCGCACATCTGCATAGATTTCAGGCTGAAACTGTATGGATTTTGATCAGAATACCTGCATTTAGTAGTAGTGCTGTCATATGTAGCCTAATCTTGGGTTAGGAATGGTCACAGAGCACACATGGTAGTGCTAGTACTGCTGGTACAAACACAAGCTGTGTGTGTAAAAAGTTCAACCTATACTTTGTGTCTGTCAAATGTTGGTGAACAGTATAGTGAACTTTGTACACATCGTTAGCAGCATCTGGAGAAAGTGTCTTGAGAATGTGTACCTTAATGCCAAGTGCAGCTATCCCCACGATACGGTTGTCTGTACAGCTGATCTGAAGCTCAGTGATATCGCCGCGTTTGCTATATGTTATCGGCATGATACGACGCCGTTTATCTGATGTTTCCTACCTGTGTGAAAACGTCACATCCAACAAAAAACTTGCCAAAAGTTTCGTGCGAGCGAATTCCTGTGTTCAGCGTACGCATTTCTGTTTCCGAGTGCACATTCATCATTATCATCAACAAACAGCTGTTCTGGCCATCAGACGAAAATCTCGATTTTGACATTTATTTAAAATTTTAATTCTGAATATCTCAAATTGGAATTTATTAAAAATGTAAACCTAGGTCACAAATTCTTATTGGCATACGGCCTTACCATTTCCGCGTTCAAATTCGTCAAAAAACGACGTTCTATTTTTGTTGATTTAAAGAATTTTAAAAAATAATCACGTATTTCTATTAAATTTCATATTTGCAAAAAATTTCTCTTGCATTACAAATTATTCGCAGTCCATGCTCCTTCCATTTCTGAAGAAATTTCGCCGCTATATCATCAGGTGAAAAAGTCGATATTCGACATTTCCATATTTTGATTGAGAATATCTCGAAATTGCAATTTTTAAAAACTGCAAAACTATGTCACAAATTCTTATTGGCAAACGACCTTTCCATTTCTGCATTCACACTCGTCAATAAATGACGTTGTATTTTAGTCAATTTATGCATTTTTGACAAATAATTGCGTATTTCTATTAAATTCCACATTTGCAAAAAATTTCTTTTGTGTTACAAATTATCCGCGGTCCATGCTCCTTCCATTTCTGAAGAAATTTCGCGGCTAGCGCATCAGACGAAAAAGTCGATTTTCGACATTTTCGAACTTTAGTTGCGAATATCTCGAGAATGCGAAATTAGCAACACAAACGGACACCGGATCCGTACTCAGCGACCTCGACTCTACTTGACCACATATGTCCCATTTTACTTCGGTGCCGGGACGGACGCCTCAACAGACAGACAGACAGACAGACAGACATTGTCATCCGTATATATGTCGTAGGAGGAAGTGCAATCCAGGGAGAAGCGCAATCTTCGCTGGAAAACAGCCGATTGCACCAAATCCCGGAAGAAGTGCAATCTCGCTGCGCGCTGCGCATCCTCCTCCCTCCCGCCGCCTGTTTAGACGCGACAGCCCCCCCCCCCCCCACCCCGCCGCGCGCTGCGACGCCACCCCCCCCCCCGCCTTTCTCTGGTAATAATCTTGCACTTCACATCACATCATCTATTTTAGTGGTGATCGCTATCGCGTCAAGCAACTTCGCGCACCGTCAAGTCAAACTTTGCGCTGTTGTAGTCTGTTGTTTTTCGAGTGTCGCTTGCGACGCATTGCCATGCGACACTGCGAGGCCGCGATGCCGAACGTTTGACTTGACGGTGCGCGAGGTTATCGTGATAGCGATAACCACTAAAATAGATGATGTGATGTGAAGTGCGAAGATTATTCCCAGGAGAAGGCCGGGGGGCGTCGCAGCGCGCGGCGGGGTGGGGGCAGGGGGGGCTGTCGCGTCTAGACAGCGGCGGGAGGAGGATGCGCAGCGCGCCGCGGGGATTGCACTTCTTCCGGGGATTTGGTGCAAATCGGCTGTTTTCCAGCGAAGATTGCGCTTCTCCCTGGATTGCACTTCCTCCTACGACATATATACAGATGACAATGTCTGTCTGTCTGTCTGTCTGTCTGTCTGTGTGTCCGTCCGTGGCACCGAAGTAAAATATGTGACTTATGTGGTCAAGTAGAGTCGAGGTCGCTGAGTACGGATCCGGTGTCCGTTTGTGTTGCTAATTTCGCACATCTAGAGATATTCGCAACTAAAGTTAGAAAATGTCGAAAATCGACTTTTTCGTCTGATGCGCTCAACGCGAAATTTCTTCAGAAATGGAAGGAGCATGGACCGCGGATAATTTGTAACACAAAAGAAATTTTTTGCAAATGTGGAATTTAATAGAAATACGCAATTATTTGTCAAAAATGCATAAATTGACTAAAATACAACGTCATTTATTGACGAGTGTGAATGCAGAAAT